>JAULBZ010002703.1:0-18126 GCA_032360805.1 Neoturris breviconis | reverse complement strand
ATTACCATATATGGTATACTCAAAGATGATGTCATAATTTTCGCATAAATTAACCAAAACGAATATCTTCAAAAAGCATTAAACTGGGATATCTTGAGAACCGTTGAATATTTTCACATGAAATAAAAAGAACTATTATTTATTTTTCAAGCTCTTCAATATGAGATCAACTTTTATTTTTACCTCGGAATCCCTACCTTTGAATTTGAGTTTTTGGTGCCGAGCAATATCTTTGGTTACTATAAAACACTTCTCAGAAATTCTTCTTTATTTTTGAGGTGTGCTGCAAAACTTTCTCAAACACCACTAAGTCTTGTATGTCTTTAGCTGCTAATAATCTATTTTAGTAAAAATTATTGCTATTTTAATAGAAATTACTCATCCAGTACTCTCTCAGCGATCGAAATAAGGGCAAATAATCACAGTGGAAGAGTTATTTTTGGCCATAGCTCTTCTACAGTGATTATCTGTTATCATTTTTTGGGCAATGCCCTCTGTAAAGCTGTTCTACTTCTCGGACAATATATAATATAAACCTTTCCATTAGAAATAACCACCAGCTATGATTGTTGGTCATCACTGTGGAGGAGGGATATTTGGAATATTTTGGCTAATTCTGAAAAGTCTCTCCACAATGATGACCGGCAGTTATTACCCCTGGACAACAGTGCAATAGTTTATATAAGTGCAAATAACATGTGTGGAGGAGAAAACGCTGTCTTACTATATACGTATATACTATATAACTTGATTTTGACATTTCAGGCAGAAAAGGAGGTTTATTTCAGTGAGAACTGTTAGTGTATTTATAATTGTCCTATGGTATAACCATTAGAATGAAGGGATCATCTCAAAATGTCAAGAAAATACAATTATATTGATATTAATGACACGGAAGTGTGTTTTGTAACAAGCTTGCAATCTGCAATCTAAGCTCTGTCATTAAATGCACGGTTGTCGACTCAGTTGTTGAGATACTCTCTTATCAATTCAAATTTCTGAAAAATCTGTAGAGAAGAGTACTGAGTCTCCATAGAAACCAATCCATTACAAATCCATTGACCTAAAACACTTCTGTGCAGATTCATTTTCATAAGAAATAGCAAAATTTCTGGAATCAACAGTATTAAGAGGAATAAGTTTAGAACATCTAAAGTATCACTTCTCTACAGTGATACAGGCCTCTAAATTCACAACGGCATTCCCCCTGTGGAGAAGCATCTTTGGAGGCTAATTTGCAGCCTAGGTTGCAAATTATTCTCTAAATGCTCCTCCACAGGGAAATGCTAGCGTGAATTCAGAGGCCTGGTGATTATTCGCTCTTGTAGCATTGGTCAAGATAGGATTCACAACTTAATTACAATTTAATTCATATTTTACAATGCCTATCTTTGCTAATTTTGAACATGTTAATGTCACAATTGCATCTGTATATTTTAGAAAATAAAAATATGGAAGAAGAACAAAAACTAGTTAGCACTGAATCTTCGAAAAATGAAATTGCTGTGAAAGTTGAAGCTTCTGAAAGGAAACCAAAAAGTATGTCTCTTAAATCTAAATCCTCAGCAAGGCAACATGTGTGATATTTGTTTAAATTTGAGCTTTTTACTAGGATTTAAGGAAAATTAGCAGGAACACTTTGAAATATCAGCAAGTCTTGACCTTCAAAAGCTATAAAGCCTGAAGCTATATTCAAATTTTTGCCTTCACAATGATTATTCCTTCAACAAAACTGTGGGGGAGAGATTTTTGAGGATAGCTTTAGGCTTTGTAGCTTGAAAGTTGTGCTCAAAAATACCTCCTCGAGAGTAAATAATCACTGTAGAGAGGAGATTATTAGGATAGCTTCAAGCTTTGCAGCCTGAAGTTATGTTCAAAAATCGCCCTACAGTGATTATTTGCTCTTATTTTGACAACAGATACATCAAGAATTGAAATTTCTTAAATTTAGCCATTGTTAATCGTCGTGTTGTCAATCAGATACCTGCTGAAGTTTTAAACAACAAAGAATTAAACAATGCTATCAACAGACTACCAACAAATTATAATTTTGAAATTCATAAAACAATATGGAGAATCAATCAAGTTGGAGCTAAACGAGTAGCTTTACAGTTTCCTGAAGGACTACTGTTATTTTCTTGCGTTATAGCAGACATCGTTCAGGAGTAGGTAGCATATTTAAATTTTTTGTAACCTGATTTATAAAAACTCATTTTGCATTGTTCACATATAATTATTTTTTTTATTTTTTAAAAAAGATCGTGACTTAAGCTTTGCAAGCAACTGTTGAAAATATTGCAGTAGTTTTGTTCTTATTTGTCAGAAGTGAGTAAAATAAATCTTAATCAACCTTTCAAACTTATTTGGATGGGCTAAGTGCCAATGTTTGGCTGTTGTGGCTCATTTTATATAGAATTATGTTCCCTATGGACTACCGTTTCTGAAGTTTGGTATCAGCGTTCAAGGTAATATTTCAAAAGGACTTGCAAAACATTTTTGCAATTGCGATTCTGGTCCAATCGAAAATGAAATAGTGCGATCTTGTCTGAGTATACTCCTGTGAAAATAATTTTGACACAATTTTTCCAGGTTTACTGGAGCAGAGACGTTAATTATGGGTGATGTTACTTATGGTGCCTGTTGTGTTGATGACTTTTCTGCGTGCGCACTTGATTGTGATTTTATGGTGCATTATGGGCATAGCTGTCTAGGTAATTGAAATTAGATGTAAAACCATTGCTCAAACAATATAATCACTGAGCACAGCTGCAGGCTTTAAAACTAGAAGCCATGCTCGAAAATTACTCGTCCACGGTGATTATTTAACTTTATTTCAGCACTTGTAAACAAAACTAAATAAGAGTAAATAACAACTGTGGAGTAGGGATTTTTTAGTATAGCTTCAGGCTTTTTAGCTGGAAACTCTGCTCAAAAAGCACTTCTCCACAGGGAATATTTGGTCTTATTTTGAACTCTTTTTTGAATAAAATTTTACAATATGAAGTTAACTCAAATTGGAACATTTCCTAGAAAGTAAGAGTTTTGAGATTGGAGGGATTTTTTTATGAATAAAACGTTTGAAGTAGGACAATGACATAAAATAAAATATCGATAAAATCAGCATTGCGGAGCTTGACATAAGAATAAAAAGCTCTCAATAATTACCAGACATTACCTGAGGTGTACAGTTTTCAGCTATGCAAAATACACTGAGAATAGATTGGGAGTGTTCCACTCAGTGATTTCTTTAAAAGTAAATGATCACTGTGGAGGAGGGATTTTTGATCAATGCTTCCGGTTATAAACCTCAAAAATTCCTCCTCCACAGTGATTATTTGCTCTTATTTTGATATCCGCAATGATTATTCGTTCATGTTTCTAGTGACCTACGCTACCATTGTTCTCTGATAACTGTTCTATTTTACAGTTCCTATTAATGCTACTGAAGGTATCAAAATGTTGTACGTATTTGTTGATATTAAAATCGATCTGCTGCATTTCATCGATACTGTAAAGTATAACTTCAATACTGGTGCAAAACTTGCTCTTGTTAGTACTGTGCAGTTTATATCTTCATTACAGGTCAGTATTTTTCAACCATGAATAAAACTGCTGGACGTTCCCTGTGGGGGAGTGTTTTTTGCGAATTCAGACGAGCCACTTTTCAGGCCTGAACCTGAAACTCCGACCTGTTAGTGGAATTGGTTATACTTTTCAGGCCTAGAAATACCCTGAAGTACGAAATTCTCATTGTTTTGCTGTGTTATCAGAGTGAGTGGAATGTCTGCAAATTGGTTTCTATACAATACCGTATTCTTAGTCGAAAATATGTAGGAAATTTCTTATTTTGAGGCTGTTTATATATTTTAGTTGAAGGGGGGATAAAAGATCAGTGAAAATTGTGAGCCCATACTTCTATGGGAGGAACTTGACCCCCGTTTATTATTTCTTGTTTAGTCGGCAAAGAATGAGCTATCAACGGATTATGATGTCACTATACCACAAGCTAAACCTTTATCACCCGGTGAAATACTTGGTTGCACATCACCACGTGTTGAGAATCTTGACGGGCTTATGTAAGTCTTGTTTTATAAAGAGCTGTCTTAAAAATAAAAGTTACAGAGAAGAGTATTAAGTCAACGATCTTGCAATGGATTCTTTGTACTGAGCAAACCAATCCATTGCAAGCTCGTTGGCATAACACTCTTCTGTGTAGCTTCATTTTGAGTCCTGTAATAAGTCTTCATAGCAATACAGTTAACTCTCTGTAATTCGAAACTGTATAATTCAAAGTTAAATCGAACATATTTTTATTGCACCTCTTGTAAGTTCATCTCTGTAATTCGAACTTCTGTAATTCAAACTTTTGATTACTTGGTTCCTTTGCATCAATTATCTTCCACAATTCAAACTTTCTTCATATACCCTATACATCTATGCATATATACCCTAGAAAATCTGAATCTATGCTCGAAGATCCCTCCTTCACAGTGACTCTTATTTCAAACACTGCCATATTTTGTTCGTTTTCAGATACCTTGGTGATGGACGATTTCATTTAGAATCATTCATGATACATAATCCAGATATACCTGCTTATATGTGAGTAAACTCCAGTGCGCCAAAACTTTTTCGAAGTCCCTGGGAAACCTGAGTGATCCTTACCTGAGGACCGATCACATTCTCCGTGTGAGAACACATAAGGAATGAAGATGTGACCAGATTAACTGTGCAGAGAGGTCTGACCTGTTCCCAATATTTTGATACAGAATCAAAGGTGATTATTATTAGGATGCAAATTAAGTATTTATTGTTTTTCGAGTAAAATGTTGAGAACTTATTCTTAGCATCTCGGCTCTTTGTTGAGGTTAGTTTCGATTTGTATCAAGTTTTACACTGAAGAAGATCAAAGGAATTTTGTTGCGTACTGGCAACCGAAATACTAATATCAGATATGAGATCTAAGGGTTATCCTTACTCTACAGAATAATCTATTTATGCATGACTTGAATAAGAGAAATTATAAGTATTAGTTTTCGCAAAATGTCGAGGAGTGGATTTGTGCCGTGTCAGACTACAACATTTCAAGAGGGATCACCCTCAGCATGGTCTGTCGAAAACAAATGTTGGGTGCATTTTAGTGCAACAAATTGAGTAAATCTGGAAAGAATGAACTGTACAGTTACTAACTTGCAATTTATTGAAAGAAACCAATTTGATTTGATTTTATTGCTGGCTCTCCGCTCTCATTTTTAATTTTTGAAATGATCCCTTAAAGTGGTTGATGCAAGAGTAAATAACCTCTGTGGAGGAGAGATTTTTTAACATAGCTTCATGTGTTTTGTAGTCTAGACTTATCTTGACAATCACTCCCCCACAGTGATTATTTCCGCATTTTTAACTGCTATCTGAACTCTATATTTGCTTTGCAGGTACGATCCATATTCTAAAATGTTTACACGCGAAACGTATGACCATGAAACAATGAAAAGAAATCGTAAACAAGCAATCGATACTGCTACTCATGCTAATACATTCGGTATAATACTTGGTAGTCTGGGAAGACAAGGAAGTCCGAAAATTCTGAAGGTCAGCCTTATTTCTATTTTATAATCAAGGTCTATATCAAGCATCTCCAATGCCATTTTTGATGTCAAAAAAAAAACTCCGCAAAGTTTCAAAATTCTGCTGACGTCGTCAAAAAAAGTCACGTGTTTATTGTTATAATAATGGTAGAAATATAAAGTACTTGTGCCAGAGAATATTTGCTAGGAGTTTTATGCTTCTACAATCATGGACATAAATTATGATAAAAACAGCCTCCTTCCCCACCTTTTCCTCCAAATCAATTTGGTGTCGCAAAAATTTGGTGTCGCAAAAATTGCTGTGTGCAAACAGGCAATCAACATTGAATGGAGGGAGGGGGATTTTTATCAAATATTTATGTCCTCGATGGTAGTGTTAGTAGCTTCTGAGAAAAATAAGGGGAGGTCCCCCATCCAAGTAAGGGCACATACAAAAGACCCAGGCCAAATAGAGTTGAACGATAATCAGTTTGCATAAGTAGTTATCGCTTTCAGCAGTTTCAGTCAGAGCATGCATACATAAGTTTTCTTTCATAAGTTTTCAACGTCTGATATGACTAGAAATTATGCGACTTTTCATTTTTCAAAAAATATTTTTCGGTAACTAAGGATACTCCCCCCCCTCCCAGCAACCATATATTTGACAGGTGGCAAAAAAAGATTTAATTTTATTTTTTATTATTTTTGCTTGAAAATCGCTTTCGTATATTGTTTTGGAACAAAAACAAACTTTCACATCAAAAAAAAAAAAAATTGCACCACCTGTTTTGCCGTGATGACATCATCGTGAGTAATGATGTCCTCAAGAAAATTATTGTGCTAAAATGTTAATTATGTGTTAACTTTACTTTTTGGCTATTCAGAATCCCCGAAAGCCCTGCCTGAATAAGGTTAAGTAAAGATTACGCTGATTGCACTTTTGATTCTAGAAAAAAGCTTTTAGAATTTCTATGTCAGTCAAACGTTACTAATTGTAGATGATTATTTTTAAACAGCAAACGGTGTATATTTGAGATAGGGAGACTTAACAGAGGAGGTGGCTTATTTATGAGATATTAGGGTGTTTCATTGAATTGATAGAACATCAATGAAACCTACTGAACTTACAACCAAATATCCATAGTACAGAACAATGATGAAACGATGACCTTGTAAATGATTGTCAGTGCAATAAGTGTCAATAAGAGGAAATAATCGCTGTGAAGGAATGACTTTTGAGCATTGCTTCAGGCTTAAAAATTATTCCTCCACCACAGTGATTATTTCTTCTCATTTCGAACACTGATTGATTGACATCTGTACTTATTTTTTTTTAGTGCTTATGTTTCTTATTCTTTTAGAGTTTAGAAGAGAAACTCAGTACAGCTGGTAAAGAATATATTATTGTTTTACTGTCGGAGATATTTCCTGCAAAATTAAAACTATTTAGAAATATTGATGCGTAAGTTGTTTCCGTGTTATGTTGAGTTGTGAGTGTGAGCATCTCAAAAATAAAATCTACAGAGGAGAGTACCGAGTACTGAGTCAACGAACTTGCAATGAATTGTTTTCTTCGTACCATATTGTTTGGCCAAACCTTTCTGCATGATTATATGAAGTTGGAGCTAGTTTTTGATAAAATAATTGCTTATTTGACCCACTTCCTGCGAGTTATAAATGCTGAAATTTTCAGAGTGTGATCAGCAATTGCCAGTAGTGAACTTAATATAGATTTTAGAATAGGGTGATTATGCGACTTTAATAATTGTATTTTGTATTTTTAGATGGGTACAAGTCGCATGTCCTCGTTTATCAATTGATTGGGGTTTAGCGTTCGAAAAACCTCTTCTTTCACCATACGAGGTAAGTTCTAAATTGATTGGGGTTTAGTATTCAATAATCCTCTTCTTTTACCGTATGAGGTAAATTCTGGCCCTGTTTACGGAGCTCTTGAAATAAAGGCAAATAATATATGTGAAGGAGTGATTTTAGAAAAGAGCTTCATGCTAAAATGCTTGTGCTATGTTCAAAAAACCCTCTTCTGCAGAGATTTTTCCTCTACGATCATGGCCTCCCGATGTTCCAATTCTTGCCATAGAAAATTATCTATGTATAACAGGGGGAAAAAATCAGAAAAAACTACTGTTCCCTATCATTAACCCTGAAAAATAAGAAGAAAACAAAAGAACGACTATGACAATATTTCAAAAACGAGAGACGATCACGTTTGATCACAGTGTACTGTATAAATCGAAATACCATTACGAATTAGTTTTTTTTGAAACATAATACTTTTATGTTAAAAACATGTTGATTTTTAGTACTGATTTAAGGCGGTTTTCCACTTTAATTTTTCTTGAAACAAAGGCCCATTTCCACTCAAGAAAATTTTTCGCATGAAATAATTAACCAATCAAGTTACTTTTCCAGGCGGAATAATTTTCAACTTTTTTTTTTGTTCTGGTGGGAGAATTTGTTTTGTTCTCTGCCGGAAATTTTTCTGCGTCTGTTCTGGAAGTGGAAAACCGACTTTAAAGTTCATGCAAATGATTAGTTTCTGCGTGTGGAAGGATTGTTCAATAATAACCCAGCAGACAAAAACTTGTTCAAAGTTTGCAATAAAGACGCTAGAACAACTTGAAGACGTTCTAGTGTCTTTACTTTGAACTTTAAACAAGTTTTAGACCCGCAGGGAACTTTGTTGATGCCCTTCAATGCATATTTACGTTATGAGATGTTTTGTTTTAGCTTGCTGTTGTATTAGAACAGTGTTGTTGGCAATCAGTATATCCAATGGATTTTTATGCAAATGATAGTTTAGGATCATGGACTGTTAATAATGTGGAACATCGTCCTGTACGAGTAAGAAAACCAAGAACGAAAATTAAAATCGAATTTGAAGAAGAGAAGAAATGATTTGTAACAGCTAAAATAGAATCCTCTATTTTCCCCAGTGGGGAAAACCTGTTCAGAGTTTGCAGGGGAAAACCTGTTCAGAGTTTGCAGTTGCCCATTCGGGTGTCAATCGAAAGGTGTCTATCAACATTCTCACAATACATTACATACACAATTCATATCCAGTGTGTCCACGTCGTCGAATCAACGTCGCGATGTTGTGTCACGTGTCTGTAGGACTAAAGCCGTCATCTGATATTTAATACGCAATTTTCAATTTATTTGGATAAGCAAGACAAAACATAACGAATAAATGGGAGTTTTTCCCATTTTGGTTATTTCTAGAGTTGACTTGTAAGGGACTGTTTATATTTACCCCGATTAGCTGGATTAGTCCCGTAAGTGAGTAGAGATGAAACATTCTTAACTTTATATGAAGTTTCGTCGCACTTACCGGGATGATAGATGGTTTTCATTTGTGAAGGTACTTTTGTAAAATAAAATATTTTATTGTGAAGTAAGGCTTCCCAGTGAGCAAAAACCTGTTCAAAGTCATAGGGTCTTTACTGCGAACTTTGAACAAGTTTTTGCTCCCTGGGTTTGTTTCATCTTGGTGTAAGCGGATTAACTATCTATCTAATTTCCCCAAGCAGTGACTAATCTCCATATGAAAGATCGGAAAATTTCTTATCGTCTACCGAGCTGGCCTGCTTACCGAGACGAATTTCTTCCATCATGGTTTATTTCTACTAAGCGAAAAAAATCTTTGCAAAACCAAACGAAGACATTGTATTAGTAGAAATGGTATGTAAATTATACCAATAGAATGTCTATTGGTTTTCGCATCAAATGTTTTGCCTTAGTGCAAATCAATTTCTAGTAAACTTCCCAGTGTTCAAAGTCCGCATTAAAAACCCGAGAACAACATTTTCAACGCTGTTCTAGCGTCTTTACTACTGACTTTGAACACGTTTTTGCTCTCTGGCGTCGACTACTCCGACTAGTTACATTTCCATAGGGAGACCAAGGAAGTTGAATTCCTTGGAGAGACTAATAACTGTAATTATCGGAAACATGAAATATAATTATTATCTCTCTTGTTCGCTAAAGTTTCTGTGAAGTTTTAATCGATATTTTATTAAATTTTATGCGGTCCCAGTGGGCAAACTCTTGTTCAAAGTCCGAAGTTTAGACGCTAGAGCAACGTCGGTCTTGCTTCTTTACTGCGGACTTTGAACAAGTTTTTGCCCACCCAGTACGTGAAGCATGTTGTCTTGTGAAATATGCAAGATGGAAAGATAAAGTAACAGTAAGAAGAAAATATGGCTTTTGCTTCTGTAAAATATGGAGGTATTACCAGTGATCGAAATGAGAACAAATAATCACTGCGGAGGTGTGATTTTTAAACATAACTTCAGGATATAAAGAATGAAGCTACACTCAAAAGTCCCTCTTCCATAGTGATTATTTGTTCTTATTTTGACCAGGGTATTACAACCCTGGCCTCAACACTTTTTTTATTTACTTAAAGACGGGAGAAAAAGAAAGTCTCACCGAACGACGTCAACAGAATATAAGTAATGGGAATCGCAGTGGGCAAAAACCTTTTCAAAGTCCGCAGTAAAGACGCTAGAATAACGTCGTCAACGACGATGAGGTTGAAGGCGTTACTTATCAGTCCGTGGTCAAACTTAGTCAAACATTTATTTTGTTCGCACATCTTTCCCTGCTGTCACTCGACGGCCACTGTGTCGGGAATATTCGTTGAAATGTTAATCAACATCGAAACAACGTCGCAACGTTGCTTCGATGTTGATCTGAAGTCGTGCGCCCACTGGTTTACGTCTTCTTATAAACCCGACAAATTCTGTTGTTTCTATCAGCCTAGTACTCATGTTCTTTGAACAAATTTGAATTTCCGTGTCTTTCGTCTTGTTAATCAAAAGATGACTATTTGTCAAAGTTGAACTTTGCACCAAAAATTTCTTAAATATTTTTTTGTCTCAAATATTTCTATTGTTGACTGTTGCTACGAGAGTAAGGATCGTGGTAGTAAAGATGGCGTACGAACACTTTAAGACACGCGTAAGGGAACCCAGTAGGCAAAAACTTGTTCAAAATCAGCAGTAAATGCACTAGAACATCGGCAAACTACATTCTAGTGTCTTCACTACTGACTTTGTACAAGGTTTTTACACACAGGGAAAGATGTTGTTTAATTCACAGCGATTGTAGTAGCCTCGTGTTGTTACGTTCGCAGCTTGAAAAAAAAAGGTTTAATTCAATCTAGTTTTGGTCTTCATTGTGAGCAGTTCAAAGTTCACCCACGTCCTGCCCACCCGCCCATGTGATTCCGCTTGTTCTATCATAAATTCATAATTGACGCAGCTTCAACAACACTTTCCGCTGTAACAAGCATAAGCTAACGTGTTTTGTGCTAAAATTCAAACAACTTTCCTAGACTGGCAAGCAGAGTAATCCCAGCCTGCCTTTGAACAGGTTTTTGCCGGCTGAGATCCAAGTAGGCAAAACCTATTTAAAGTCCGCAGTAAAGACGCTAGACACACCGTGATAAGCACTATGACATGTCTCTATTATTTGCAGCTATTGGTTAGGATGTAATTAAAGTTTATTTAAAGAATAAGCCGCAAGATAATTGCAATATAATTAGTCTCTAATGATTAAATAATTAAGGTTTCGTTTGATGTAATTATCTTTTATATATTTATGTAATGTTGCATCCACAAGTAAACTATAACTAATTACGTCAAGAGAAAGAGTGGCCGTAGGGGGTGGAACTCTATATTTGGTCGGGGGAATGGCAAGAGTCTAGTAGCCCTAATGCTAGGGTTTACTGATTGCACATTCTTTTTAATAAGAATGTACCTAATTGCTATAAGTCTTGATGCCATACTACCTTTTTAAGGCTGAACATGTTTTTAACACGTTCTTAACTATATCGCTTTTTGACTGGGGTTGGGATGATGAACTTGTTGGATGACAGTTAAAGAGAGAAGAAGCCCTGGGAATGAGGTTGGAAAGTAGCTACATTATATTTCTGGATGATTCAACAGATTGTGTTGACTTTGCTGAATTTAACGGAAATAATACCTTTTTTATAAATCTATATGTTAAGAAAAATAATATTATATTGCATATAAATTTTTTTTTCCTTGTTGTCTCAAAGCCTTAAAATGTTCTTAGCATGTTTTTTATTTTTTAGCATATATAAACCTTATGCAAGGCGACACCAAAGTAAATGTTTTTAATAGTTTGTGTTTGTAGGAAAATGATTTTGCAGTGCATTTGGGATGATTATCGTTTTTAGCCAATACAGAGTACCGAATTTTGAAATTATTTCCAGTCAGACCCAACCATAATGGATCCTCCCTAATTCACTTTATTATGGCGCAGTCACTTTCAAAACCATTTCGCCGGCCCTGTTAAGTTCTGATAAACTATGTTCTTATAAAAAAAATAACGTGTAGCCCTAATACTAGGAGCACTGACCAGCCCTAACACTAAAGGCCGTTTTCCATTAACGTAAAATTCCGCGCGGAATGCAAATGAAGACATTCCATTGATAGAAACGTCACACGTCAATTTCTACCAATGGAATGTCTTTATTGTGATTCCGCGCGGAATTTTACGCTAATGGAAAACGGCCTTTAGTGTTAGGGCTGGTCAGTGACACAAGGGGTTACTGATTAGCTCTAATAACTCTAGCAAGCGGGTAAGGTTTAGGGTTATTGATAGGTTACTTGTTAAAGCAAACAGCCTGTAATCGAGAATAGTGTTGTAATGTACCAATAAAAATCGTCCTTGGAAGGTATGCTATAGTGCATTTTATGCCCTTTAGAACAACAATCTTCTGTAACCTCGTTCCCAGGGCTTCTCCCTTTACGACGTCAGGAGAGCAGAAATCTTGGAACAAGTTTGCATTCTTCTGCTATTCGTTTTATAGACAATTGTTGTTTAATACTTAATCTGGACTGTAAAATACACACCTTACTATATTGGATAAAGAAGACGGGAGATTATGATAGAGAAGGTAAACAATTTTCTCAGTCCGTATACCCGGTGACCAAAAAAATTTGTTAAGTCCGCATTATGTTCCAGCGTCTCTACTATGGACTTTGAACAAGTTTTTGCCTCAGTCACATAAATAAATCGTTGGTGAGGTTTCCAAGTGTTTTTAGAGCGGCAACTTGTGCGTACTAAAAGAAAGAGGAACAACATAAAACAACCTAAAAAGGACCAACCTCGTTCTCGGGCTTCTTACCTTTTCGAAATATTTCGAAAAGGCAAAAAGCCCTAAGAACGAAGTTGAAAAACAAGAGCCTAAAGTAATCAGAACAACCAATCAAAATACAGAAATGTTCATTTGCGTGTAATGCTTCTACCTCCATGATAGAGGGCACTCGACCTTTAACGCTGCATGTACACGACGTCAGATTAGCGTCAAATGACTTCAGACGTCGTTTTGACGTTGATCCGATATCGTGTGCCCACGGAGAAACGTCTTTTGGGCACGTTGATTAGACGTCAAGTGGCCTTGATAATGTGCTGCTCAAACAAATACTGAATATAAACATTCTTTAGAACAGACATATTCACAAATACATGAAAACGAGATGTTGGCTGCTCAAAGTAGAACTTAATGCATTGCAACAAGTTCTACTTTGAGCAGCCAACGCCTCGTTTTCATGTATTTGTGAAGAAGTCTATTAGAACGTCTTTAAAAAAGATGCACGCCATGGGCGCTATTTATTTCTTGTTTCATATGTTTTGGTATAGTCTTTTGTGCAGGCTAAATCAATAAGGTCGGAAAGATGGAAGCCTGGGTGCCTTATTGAATACAGGAAGAGACTACTCAATTGACACGTGACGCATTTTCAACATAAAAATACATTTTTTTGACGTCGGGTTTTGACGTCAGAACGTCAAAACAACGTTTTTTTTTACGTTGAAAATACGTAACCTGCTAGCAAGATAATAGATACAGTACTGACTTTTGAAGCGAAGAAAACAACGAAAAAAGAAGAAATGTTAGTTTATCAACATCGCTGATTATGTAGCCTGAGCTCCAGTCCCAAACCACTAGGAGCAGTAGTAAGAGTAGTAGTACTGGTAGTGGTTTGGGACTAGAGCTCAGGCTATGATTATGATGAAAAATATTAGACTGAAATGATGAAAAGTTCTGACTTTTCTTTTAGTTACAATCGATTTAACTGATGACCAAGGTACGTTGCAAAATCTAAACACATATAACAGTCAAACACAGGCAACTAACGTTTTGATAGAAAGAGAAGTTTATGTTCTTGTTGAGTTAGAAAGTAAGTGATAACTGAAATATCAGTGTGAAATCTACCATATACGGTGCCATATACCACCATCAATGGACTGCCATAGTCCGTTTATACGAAGGGTCCGTATTCGATTGTCTTTCACACTATGTCAGATTGTCATCTGATATAGTGTGAAAGACAACCGAATACGGACACATATATCTCCTTACAAACGGACTTATATGGCAGTCCGTTTATGGTGGTATATGCCACCGTATTTGGAAGATTGCACACTGATAATTGATAGAAAAGGATAGGTATGCACTCTGCAGGCACACGACGTAATGTAATTTTGCGACCAGACATTATTTTTCAGAAAATCTTCGAATTTCTAAAATCTTCCACAAGAATTGCACCATTTTCAAAGTTGGTTGAATCTTTATCTAGTTTCTGCCTTTCAAAAGTATCGCTGATATTGAAAATAAGAGGGAATTGGGAAAGTAGGTTTAAATTTATGACTTTTTACATGAAATATGTGATCTTGATCTTGGTACTGATGTTTTTATCACCGGTGTTCAAAATTAGAGGAAGAGGAGCAATGCTCAATAATCCTTTCTCCGCAGTGACAGATTGAAACATAAACACCCTCCCGGATATAAGTTGTATAACATTATAAGGCAAAGGTATGATAATGCGAGAGAAAAAGGCATTTGTTTTACCAGGCAGTTGAGCCCCCCCCCTGAATGTAAGGAGGCCCCTCAAAATTTGTCTTTATCAGTTATTTAACTCTGGATTTATATTCGGCATTTTTACGATATATAACATTTGTGTTTCTAGAGCATTTTGGACGTACAGTTGTTAGACCGTTGCTCAACGGTTTTGAAGAAGTCTATCCAGATTTAATGGGTGAGCTATTTTACGAATATTGTCAGATACGAAAGCCTAAAAATAAAATCCTTCAAGGAGTGCTCTGTGGATACTCAAGAACACTTCTCCACGGGCGATATCCGGTAAAAACCTATGGGCTAGAATTTGTTCAAAATTCACAATAAAGATGCTAAGATCAACGAACAAGTTTTTATCCATTAGAATCTCTGTGCTGTATCGATTAAACCTCCATGAGGTTACCTTGTAATTAGTATTTTTTTACAAGCAAACAAAAAACTTTTCACCTCAATGTCAACATTGGACTTCTTTCAAAAACGTGACATATACAACCAACAACTCTGACACGTGAGAAATGGATATAGATTATAATGATGACGTAATGGTGTATTTAAAGACGCGTAATCTTAGGGACCGTCTCAAAAATAAAGTCTACAGAGGAGAGTACTGAATCAACGAAGAAACTAATGCATTTCAAGTTCGTTGACCTAACACACTTCTGTACATATTCAATTTTTTGATTCTGGCCAATTTTAGTTAATTTTGTGATGGTTCCTTAATAACCTTTCAAAATCTATGTAAACTTGATCATTGACTTACGCTGACAAATCGTGAATGTGGACAGTGACATAATGATAAAAATGTTTTTATGTTATTTTTTAGCGAAATTTTATGGAGATCAAAGTACAAGTGAGAAAGCAGCGTCAGGTTTCTTTAAATACAATAAAGATTCTGCTCGATCAAAGAAAGATAGTAGATCATCAAGTGCAAAATCACGAGTTAATAGCAGAAAACAAAATGTAAAGAAGAAATAATGTTAAATATGTACATTGCTTATTAATTGCTTATTCGGGAGACGCATATTAATTTTGTGCAAAACAAATTCCAACCACCCATCCCCCTCGCTCTAATTCCAACCTTATTAATTATTAGGAAATCAACAATAAAATAGTCAGACCAAAAATACACGTTAAAGTTAGAATAAATTAGCTAATTAACTAGTCCCTAACCAACTATCTGCTACAAAAACCCAAGAGTTAGCAATAATAAAGTACCAGTGTTATCATATACAGTAAAACCGCTGATTAACGGACATTCAAGAAAGCGGACACCTCCGATTAGCGAACAAAACTCTTTGCACAGGCAAAATCCCTAACTATTCCTTTTAAGAAACTCTCCAAAAAGCGGACGCTCAATTAGCGGACACTCTGATTAGCGGACAAAATTTCGTGCACGAAATGAACTTTCTCCCTGGAATTCCCCTCCAATTAGTGGACAGTAACAAAAAGCTAGATTTTACTTTAAACATTTTTCTTTTATCAACCTCGTTCCCACCGCTTCTTGCCTTTTTAAACACGGAAGAGCGGCAAAGAAAAGGCAAGAAGCCCTAGGAATGAGGTTGTTCTTTTATCTCGTTTGTACAAGATGTTTAGACTGAAATTTGTTTCTCAGCCCAGGATAGTGTCTTTCCCATTCTATCATTATCCTCCACAGAGCTTTACGCGCGCCCGAATAAACCCAATATCATAAGCGGTGAAGCGCACATAAAATCTGAAAAAGCAAATTTTGAAAACGATGGAGGGCCTCCTGAAGCCTAGCCTGTACTACAAACTCGACGTCTGGCGAGAAAACGCGACCACACGGCACTTTTTTGCCGCGAGGCGGGTCGGCGGAACAGGCTACCTGAAGTCTTCGTTCCCTATTTTTCGCTTTCCGTGCACATCCTCTGCGGAGAGTGCCATTCCATAAAGAGTGTATTTGACCGGAATTTTCAGTCCATAACCAGTTTCTATTTGCACGTCCTTTTACAACTCTACACCAAAGTTTGGATTTCAGAAGCTGCAGAACAATAAGTTTCTTATATTTCATTGTTTCTCATTTTTCGAAGGCACCAAAAACCCTTGCATTCCCTTATCCTTTTAGACATCTGACCAATAATTACCAATCATAAAACGTTCTGAGATTAAAATAAGGCTGGAATTAGGTAACTCTCCAATTCCAATCCAGGGGACGATTCTAATTAGCAGACAAAAACTCTTTGTGCCTATAGTATCCAACCTCGTTCCCAAGGTTTCTTGCCTTTTTGAACACGGAAGAGCCGCTCTTCCGTGTTCGAAAAGGCAAGCCCTGGGACCGAGGTTGTATAGTATCCGCTAATCACAGGTTCCACAGTATATTTAGTAACTATATATAGAAACTTGATTGTTCTCTGATTAATCTTTTTAAGTAATCACGTGATAATTTATTCACTGCAAGATAAAATTTTTACGAATTGTCTGGTAGTTGTTAATTCGTCACCTGGTAACTATGGCAATACACAATCCGGATACGGAGCTATTAAGGTTGATTTCCATTAGGCGGAAATTTCCGCACGAAAGTCAAAAAAAGATTACACCTATTGGAATTCAACCTTAATGGTCCGTGTTCAGTTGTCTTTCCCACTGTGATCCGTGTTTAGTAGTCTTTCCCACTGTGAATGTATATACATCAATTGCTATAAAATATTCAAATGCGTTTTGATAATTTCAAAAATAACATTGTCTGCAATTATAGCCGATTATTTTGACGTGTATATTTTGAAACCAACTAAATTTTCGTCTAAATTTAAGTAACAACTGTATAGAAATGCTAATATTATTTTAACCTGACAGCAAATGGATCAGATTAATCAATTATTTATGTTTAACGAAATCGTTGTAATACAGAATCTACTCGTGGAGACATTCCTTGAGACCGGGAACCTGGCCCCGTATCCTGACCACGGGACAATAGCTCTGGCCCTCTGATCCTGTGAGTCTGTCTAGTAGACCCTGGCCCCTGGACCACGCCAGTGTATAAAAATGATATTGTGATCCCTGGAGGCGGGAGTTTTGGTCAAATTTCTACACTTTTGATGTTACAGAGAGTTTAAAAGAAGAGCAAGAATACGCATTTTCAATAGTAGCGATCGGCAGGTGTTGTATTAGTAATCGTCATTTTCGATAGTTTTTAGTGATTAAGCAAAAGAAGAGCAGGGACCAAGGTTGCAGGGAATTCTGATTAGCTTAAAGCTAGTCATACCCAGTCGACAAAGACTTGTTCAAAGTCCGCAGTTAAGACTCTAGAATAACCTCGTTCGTTGATGGTAAACGTTTTTCAAGACTTTTCATATCGAAATTTAAAAGCCACTAAAAAAAAGACCCAGATGACCTGGCAACCTACGTGCAACTGCTAAAACTCATAAATTTAAACCACTCGACCAAATATCTTCTTAAATTTAGACATACTATTGATTAAACAGGGACTTAATTACCTTAAAACCATTATATGTGAACGGCAACAAATAATGTTGGAAAGGTTTCGCGTACCTTTGATCTTTATGAGTTTTCTTGTGCGTATGTCATCGATTACTATCATCGACGTTAGGGTCTTAAAGTTGCATAATCACCCTACTTTGTCAAAATTCCAAAATCAATGTCAAGTTCATTATTGACAATTGCTGATCAAGCCCTGAA
>JAULBZ010002702.1:0-18126 GCA_032360805.1 Neoturris breviconis | reverse complement strand
CCATCTCCAAAATTCGTTACCAAAAGCAGATATCTTAGCAGCTTTAAAAAAGTAAAATTCAATAATTTGAGAAAAATTAATCTATTTATTATGAAGAGTGTTAAGTTAATGAGCTTGCAATTGATTGGTTTCTTTGGGACGAAGAAACCAATCAATTGCAAGATCATTGATTCAGCACTCTCTCCCTGGTAACGAATTTTGGAGATGGTCCCTGATTCAATCTTCTTTTTAGAGTTTTGTACGCTATAATAACTGTGACACAAATTTAATATACAGTATATATATGATGTGCGACAGAAAGTTATGTAGAATTGTTTATGGATATTAAGTGTAATTAATCATGTACTGTACTATATACATTTTTTACGAAATCTATTACGCTTTCGATAAATCTTTTTCCATCTCAATGCTGATGACTGTGGAGGAGGGATTTTTTGAGAAGCAACTCAAAACCACTCTTCCATAGGGATTATTTTGCTTTTATTTTGATTACTTACATTTTTATGATTAGTAATTTTCATCAGTTTTAATTCACGATATGCACGTTTTGCATGTGTAACATTCTGAAAAGGCCGACTAAGTTTCTTGATAGCTACTTTCTGTTTAGTGATAGTGTCATATGCAGCACTAAAAGAAGAAAATGAACAGACAGTGGTTAAAACAATAGTAGATAATAACTGCAAGGAGTGATTTTTGAGCATAGCTTCAGGCACACGGCATTAAAAATGAAAAAAAATGGTAACGGAGATAATATCAAACAATTACATTTTAACTTATTTTTTTTATTTTTTCTTATGGTGGATGCGTACGTGCGAACGCTGCATACAAACGTTGATAAATGAGTTTATCTTACGCTAGGAATACAAGTATAGTCTGATATATATTCTTATAAAAGTGTTCTGTAAATTATCACTTAAGTTTAGTTATAAAGAAGGCGTTTTCAAGAAATATTTACATGTCGATAGCATCTTACGGAAGTTGACTCTCTCCCTCCCATCTACCTACCTACCGACCAGAGGTCTACTATTGCTGCTCTTTCACAGCGAATATTATGAATAATTACTGTTTATTGAGGTCAGCCCTTACGAATTGCCTTACGTGCTACTCGACTGAAAAGTTTCCCCTCCTTTGTGAGCACATGAAAGTATTTTATAATATTTAACATCTTTCTTTAGCTGTCCCTACCAATCTCGTATCGCGATCCTATAATTGTATTATTCTTTTTTTTCTGGAATTCGTTTATCATTCTTTCCAGATCAACATAGGTAGATAACTATTAAGTATTTTGCCGATTATATATTAAATATTTTTCTGACACTTTGACAGAAAAGGTTACCTCCATGTGATTTCCATAACAGCAAGATCATTTTTCTTCCTATGATTTACCATGTCAAAATTAGTCCTAATTGTGGAGCCTTAAAATTTAAATATCTCAAGAACCGTAAATAGTAAAAACCTGATGATCCCTCATTTTTTTGTCCTGAAAAGCACTTTCTGATAAAATATTTTTTACAAAATCTTGAAATGCTACCGTTGTATGTATTTTACCCAGACCCGATTGGATTGTGCACGATCTTTGCAGTCTGTAAATTATAAATGGTAATGTCATGTAAAATATGCTCTGAACGGGCAATTCCAGCCTGTAAATTTTCAAAATATTAATAACAAATATGGTAGATGCAAAAGCTCTGTGATAGCGAAACAAGGCGATATGATGACGCATTTCCGCTATTTTTCGACAAAGGTGCCAACGCCCCGGAATGTTAACACGATTCTCCAAAATTTTCTGCAACTTTTTTTCAAATTAAATTTCTAATTCCAGCCCGGAAAGTTTCATAAAAACTCGATATATAGTCCGGGTAGTATCCTGGTTATATTCAGGACACTTGGGTGTCTAATTTTTAATTATCATCTAAAATAATTAATCAGTACGAAGGCCAACATCCTGGAAAATTTAGTTTTTTCGATCCCATCATATCTATGTTCGTCGCTGCGGCATTTAAATTTTAGATCGCATTTTCACATCTATGGTTGTGTCAATACACATGATCTGATATCCATCAGCAATACGTCAAGTCTGTAAACAAACATTGTCCTACCCTATAGGTTCACAAATCAAAAAATTCAAGAAGCCTCGGGTACAAGGTTGAATATTTCCTTTTCATTTTTGTACCCAACCTTACTCCCAGTGCTTCTCCTCTCTTGACAGACGCCAGGAGAGAAGAAGCTGTGAGAACAAGGTTGTTTTTGCACCGTTTTAATTTTCGTGCATTAAAAAAGGAGAACTAACGACAAAAGATAAAGTAATAATGTGAATGACAAACGTTCACAAAATGTATTTTTGTTAATAATATGCCCTGAAAAGGGGCTACTGATTTACCTCGATCTAGCCAACGCTAACCACCATTACATATAACACAACTATTTATGACGTATTTACGCGAACCCTTCAAACGTAAACATTCCAGAGGGTATGGAAATAAATCTAATTTTAAGAGAAAGTTTGGAGCAAAATAAAAGCAAAAAAAAGTTGTTTTTACTTATTATACAAGTAGTTATGACCATCTAGTATCAAAATCATAGGGTGTACTCCTAAATAACAAGTTTATAAGGTCATCTGAAATAAGTTGAACTAGCAATTTCTCTAATGACCGAATGATCACTTGTTTGATTTAGAAGTCTTTACAAAAACAACAATAATATCCTTGTTTTTCATTATGACAAAGAAACAACAACTTCAAATAAATTGACAAATTTCCCAAAAACTGTACAATCGGTTTGTTTAGGATTCGTTTTTTATGATAAAAGTTCTTTGTGATAAACTTTGTTTCACACACTAAACTCTCTGTCTGTTTTCTGTTTACTACTTACAGGTTATAATCTTTCTGTCTTTATGCACTGGTTGTTAATAAGGCCTTGTCTATATCAACAAAATATTAAATAGCAGTATCAGAAAGGTTTTGTAAAAGAATAACATGCTACATGAACGAGTCGTGCGTATCACGTATTATACTCCATATATAAAGCTTCGTGAAAAAACGTCTTAGAAAATGTATTAACGAACAAGATCACTCACAAAATGAGTGATCCAGGCGGTACGTTAGGGAACCTTTTTATGCTATATCTGCTGAATTAGGCAATTTTATAACGAAAAATTTTACAGAGAGAAATCAGATCATAATGAACGATTTTAGATCAACTGAATATGCTGTTGTTAGTTCTCCTTAAAGGTGCGCAAAAAAAGGGGGTTATATTCGTGCATTAAAAGCGGTATAATGAGGGTTACAAACAATAGAAGATTAATTTTACCCTACCTTAAAGATATTAAATTTCTTAATTTTTCGAAATCCGAGGTTATTAAATTTCACGAGTCGATAAAAAAGCTACATTTTGCGGGTTTCACTGGCTCGAACAAAAAAGAGTAAACTGAGAAGCAAAGAAGTGAAGCTATTTCCTCTAGCTATATTCCCGTGTGGTACAGTAAGTTTTACAGTAAGTTCCGATTTTCCCCGATTTTATATTTATAGCCGTGGGAGCGCTCTGAGAAATATCTGCTCCAGTCTAGTTATTTATCTTTATTATTTATTGATTGATTCGATAAAGATCCAACCGAAGGGTTTGAGGAACCAGAGATCCTTGCTCATAAAGAAGTGTTGAAACGTTTGCTAATATTGTTCAATAAAAGAAATAGGAATGGCTAGACAAACAAATGTAAAACTTACAAACTTTTTTTAAAAAAAGTATTTCGAAGCAATTCTGAGCAAAATTCGGCAATGTTCCAGGCTTTATTGCGAATTAAATTGACATACTTCGGAAATACTGCTATGCCCCAGAAAAAATACGGAAATTTACAGGTCGTTGGTTGGTAAGGCTGGTTGGTACCCTTGTATTTTTCAATGAAAAATGATTGCGAAAGGATGCGATTCATTTTTTGAGAGTTTTTCTTACTTTTTTTCAAAAGTTTAACGGCTCCCAATTATACCCCTTCCCTCCTGAACAGTCTAAAGCCATTAAAAACTAGGAAAACTTATTACCGACGGCACCCTAAACCTATTTTTTATTTTAGCTTTCAGTACTTACATAATAAAAAATCATCCTAATTGAAAGGGAATTATAAGAACCATCAGTGTAACACTTACCAGACCATGCCTTGAGCACCAGAACCAATTGGATGTAAGTTTTGATATCTATTTAGAACGGTAAATATTGTATCACCAATTTGAACCGAGTAGAACATAATGATTAATTTCGGAGAAGCGATCTTCTTGTTGCCTTTCCAAAAGGCTACTGAAAGATCCGAAGGACGTCTAAATGGTGAAATGCAGCATCCGAAAAACATAGATGTGTTAAACGATACTGCATAATGACCAAATTATCACAATGTATTCTGTTCCATTAGGCTCTTTGGTTCTTTATAAAGTTTGGATTCTCATTCAGCAGCTCTGTTGAGCAGCCATATTTTGTGGAATTTTTTCTTGCAGAATTAAGCTGTGGTCTAATTTACCGTTATATCTTCTACTAAAACTCTATTAATTTTAAATACTTCAGTTTGACCACATCTTATGATCTAAGTTTGTTTTTATTTTTCTACGCATGCGTAGTTTGACTACGGGGGTTTCAGGGTTTTGCTATGAATTGTGCAGAACCCTAAGTGGGGGCAAGTGAGCACGTTATTTCAAGTACCTGTTTGGAATTGACATCCGTGACATTGAAGCAAAAAGTACTCATTAAATGCATACGCATTGTGCACATTTGCCTTCGAGATATAGAATTATTGCGAAAGTGCGCATATTTGCTAAATATGTTTAACCTTGAACCGTTCTTAAATTTTAGCAACACTGTTTCATAAAATGCTCCAGTGCGCATGATTCTTAAAGCTTGGGGAATTCTCTAAAATTCGAATGCTCTCTAAATTATCTGTTGTGAATATTTCGAACTTGCTTCTTTCGTTTTTTGAAAAGCTCGTTTTTGAGATGAAATGATTGCATTATTTATTTTGCAGTGCATATTGAATGATTATTGATGCTAATAAGACTGGAGTCGTACGTTTCTTAGAAAGCTACCGTCGCTATTGCATAAAATCGGGATAATCGGGAAATCGGAACTTAAAAAGCCGTACAGGCTCGTAATAGTAATATAACATTACAGAGTACTAAACTTCATTTTTCCCCGAGCCGGGACCTATCCGATGTGTCCCTGTCCTTTATAGTCACTATATTATGGCCCACACCCATTTTCAAAAGCGTGCCGCCAGCCCTGGGTAGTTCGGACAATTTTGAAAATTGATCTCGAGACGAAACTATTGAAAATAATCACATGAAATGAGAGAATCATAATCTCGAGATTATTCACTCCATACGCGTTCATCAATGAAGTTTGAACTTTGGGATTATTATTATTACGCTTATTTATTGTTCTTACTGCGAGCCAGAGTTTCTTGTGATTAGCGATTTTGTGAAAATTAGATGAGGGACTGGGAAAGACATTGCTAGCTAATCGGCTTACCGAGGGCTAAAACTTGTACAAATTCCGCATCTAAAGATGCTAGAACAACGTCGAAAGACGTTGTTCCAGTGTCTTTACCTCGTAGTTTGAACAAATTTTTGTCCACCTGGGTGGTAGCGGCAAATTTATTATGCTGAAGATAAAATTAACTATATACAGAAGAAGAGTGCAAAGAGAGGTCAGTGGAACTGCAAATATTTGATGCTTTTATTATTCGTTTTTTTTCAGAAAATTAATCGAATGCATTGCATGGCTGCGCGACGTCTCGAACATGTCAGTTATAAATACCGTATTTCCTCTAATAAGCCTGATAAGCCTCCCCTCTTCCAGCGCTTACCCTATAGTCTCCCAGCGGCGCCGCCCATTACGCCCAATTTTCGTTATTACGCATTATCAGTTTTGATGTGTTGAATAAAAAGAAAATAGAAACCCGTGCGTTTGAAAAATCACACATTTAGCACTTAAGCATGAACTAGACGCATCCTTGCGTGAACAATCTCGCTTTCAATGCGTACCGGTCTGTCATAAAGTTTAGCTAGCCTGTTTCACATCCGCATTTTATTTGTGGTGAGAGGAAGAGGCCAATATAGCGCTCTCTCCTTTGCACTAAAGAAACGATAGGACTTCAATAGAATGCTAAATAAAATCCCTGCGGTAGAGATTCCTAGTCTTATTCTAACGATAATTGATTTGTGACTGCGTATTGCCTTCCGTTTTCAGTAGTCTTTCACGCTGTGGTTTAAACCGGGCGAAAAGCTCCAATCAGAGAGTTCTAAGCACACTCTAATTCCGATTTAAAGTCTCTCCCGTCAAAAAGCGGAAAGAAGCCCTGGGAACGATGTTGGAAAATTTGCTTATTTTAAGATTTTCGGAAGGTCTTCCAAAAAAGTTCCCTAGCAACGATCTAGCAACCAATTTTTCTAGGGTACTGCTTTCATTTTTTCTACAAAGCTGAGCATATAAGCGCTGATATCCAAGCTAAATGGCTTTAGAAATAAATAAACAAATACATACGGCTTTTACGGATGCTAAAAACCATCGCCTGACACCACAAATTGTTGTTGTGAAAAAGCAGAACTTGCTGGTCATATCATTGCAATCTGGGTTAGGGATTTAAAAATAGTTTTTTCTCCTTTCTTGGACATAAAACTGTAATGATTCGACTTCAAGCATTTCCTAATTACTTTAGAACATAAATAATAGTATCGATATAGCTAATAATAAAAAATCTGCTGGTAAAAAAAATAAACTTTCATGGCGGAAACCGTTTTTTTAAAAACGAAAATCAAGACCAGATTAGAGACTTTGACAGTGATGACAAAGATATATCCTCGTGTTTTATTATGATGGAAATGAACAACGCTGTCAAAACCATGTTTGAACAGTTTCCCCTTGTAAATTGTGTAGTAATACTTTGGAGTGGTCGCGTAGCTGGTTCTTTCTTGTAGTAACTGTAAATTTGAACAAAGCTTTTACACTTCACCTGAAATTCCAAGACCAAATAGACCTGAACGAAATCGGGTTCGGGTAACTTTCGAGTCGATAGTTACGTGAGTCGTGAGTTGCAGCCCGGTGAGTTAGTGAGTTAACCCTATTCGGGCTGGGCTTTTTAGGGCTCTGTAAGTCTGGGGGCCTTTGAGCCCCCCTACTACATAACGTCTGATACGTTAATGCAATATGTATGAAACTTTGTCAGGTTATGCATCATTATTATCTGAACATTTTAGCGCAAAAATTATTCTGCAGACATAATAATATTTTTGCTGACGTCATCAAATGTAAGAGTATCTGTATCAAAAAAAAAAAAAAAGTTGAAACTATTTACTGCTAAAATAAGAAGAAACCTTGGCACCTGTTAAAAATTCGGTCACTATGAGAAAATTATCCCTAGTTATCAATTTGTTTTTATTTTGAAATTACCGAAAATAAATTTTCGACAAAGTCACCAAACTTCAAGTCAATCAAACTAATACAAAAGAAGTTATTGTATATAATGTCACAGGGGCCTTAAAGCCCCTCCCCAGCACGAATTAGTGAGTTAAAATATTACACGGTGCCGAGTCTATAGATACGGACACACTTCGCAGGATGGATCCAACAAAATGGACCCTTGCATTTTTTAATTAGCCTGGTTAATATGATACTTTCTCCATTAAAATTGCGGAAGCGAATCCCGTTAATACATGTGTAAACTTTCTAGTCCAGGCTAACAGAACTCGTGATTGTTTCACTAGCGGAAAGTTTCCTTCTGAGATTCCTATATTTTTTGGAAGACTAAAGGTTTTTGTATTTTTTTTTAGGTTTGCTTATTTACTTTGACCTTGCAATAATTTTAACGTTAAAATTGTAACCCCCCCCCCCCTCCCCCCATGGGGGCTAGATAAATCGGTTTGGCCTTATCATGTTATCATAAGTTAGAATGGCCTGATTTGCTCACGTGATTTTGTTATCTGAGTCATATTCAACCGTTTTTTTAACTCATGACCTCGCCCACAATGCAGTATGCATGCCGAAGCTGGAAATTACGATAAAGTTGTTTAAAAATTGAATATGTACAGCTGATCGCAAGATTAAAATATCCAGGAGTAGTAGAAGTGACCATGTCTTGGTAAAGAACAAAGTTGAGATTGATGATACGAGCTATAAGCTCTTTGGACACCAAGATTTGTCAAAACGTTTTTCAAGCAAGAAAAAAGAGTGACAAAAAAAATATTCAGAATTTTTTTTACCACCTGTCAAAAATTTGGTTACTATGGGAAAATTATCCTTAGTTACTAAAATTTAATTTTCAAAATGATCCCAGATAAATTATAGGAAAAGTATTAAAATTTCTAGTCATATAAGCCATTCATTCAAAAGTTATGAAAAAGTTGAAACAACCCAGTGAGAATAGGGTTCAAGGTCAAAGCGTTTAACTTGTATTATAATCCTTACTCGAAACGGCGTTTTACCAACCTCAGACCCAGAGTATCCTGACTTTTTTTGTAAAAACATCTGTTTCTCAAAAACAAAGTTAAGAAGTCCTGGGTGTGAGGTTGGGTTTTACAATTTTTCTAACAATTTTCCGGTTGATATCCCTAACCCGAAACAGATTCTCCTTTTTTTTCTGGTTGCCGAATACCGGTAAACTTTCTAACTCAGATTTACGTAACTCACGTCTTACGACTCACGTAACTCAGGACTAGGAGATTTTCCTAACCCGGAGAAATCCTTTCGAATTAAACAAACGCTTATAGTGATGGCTTTTCGAGAAATTGGTCTTGGCACTGAACACATTTTCGTGCATAATGAACATGCCACCGCCTAAGACCCCTGACAATTATATAACTCTATAAATGATGAGTTATATGATGTATCTGTACTGATGATAACATGGCAGAAGCTGGAAAAGAAGTACATAACATCGTAAAACCAAACTGTGAGTCAGAGATAGTTGGTTGCACTGCACAACTTGATGGAATTTGGATCGAACGAGGATATGTATCATTGAATGGTGTTGTTGCAGCTGTTGCGCAAGTAAACAAAAAAGTAACCGCGACACTCATGTTCTTTCCAAGTTTTATAAAGCTGTATGGAAAAAGAGAAAGGAAACTCCAGCTTATCATGAGTTTGAAGCAAATCATCAATGCATACCCAATCAATCGCAAAGGGTCAGCCAGTGCTATGGGAGCTGCCGGGGCTGTCGAGATCTTTGGATCATCCATCAAAAAACACTGTCGCCGACATTCTCACTACCTTGGGGATGAGGATACTGGATCTTTCAATAAGGTAGTTGAATCAAAGCCTTATGGAGATGAAGTAGTGCTAGTAAACGCGAATGAATCATTCAACCAACTTATTTGGGACAGATGTCCAAAAACACAATTTTCTTAAAAAAAAGTGGTAGAGATTGCAGTTAGTTCAGCAGTTCTTGAATATAACTCTGGATACCTTGGACTATTAAATGTGCTTGAGAAACTCGGTTTTCCTGCTGGTCATTATTTTGAACAATTAGCTTACCGAATAGATATAAAAATAATTAGTGATGCCGCTAGAAAAGATTTCTTGAATGAGAAATTTAGGAGAAAGAAACTAAGATCTGTGAAGAATCTGTGATGCTGACAGGGATGAGGAGGGTAAAGAATCATATTCAGCTGGGAAATATTAATTTTATTTTATCTTTTGAGCTCTTCTTCAGGGATAAAAAAAGTTGACACTTATCTTTCAGGCTTATTTTCTCAAAATCATATTTGGTCGATATAATTGCAACCGAAATTGTAAATATCTTTGGACCTACTGCATACTTTTTTCCTCAAATTTTCAGCAAATGATGTACATACATAGAAGCGATGCCTAAACTAACAACTAACAACTAAAGAAAGTTATGACAAGCTTTAATCCGTCAAAGTTTGAAGTTTTTTGCATCAGAGCCCAAGATATTTTAATATTTTCTTGTTTACGGTCTATTTTTGCTGATCCAGCATTTTATTTTTGATTTATTTTTGTATTTTGTGTTATTCCATTAATAAAAGTTGGAAAAACTATTACTAAATGCAGTTTATCAAAAAATAGATTTAATGAGGGAATATGCCTCCTTCTGTGATTTAAATTTGCACATGTGATTTTTATATGGAATTCTAGAAACGAAGGATTTTTTTTAGCGAATTATAGAAAACTGGATCTACTGAGAATTCTTGATGCCATTAGGCAGCAGAAATATAAGTGTAAGCTCGATTATCCTAACAAATTTAATATCAATAGATGGAGAATACCCAAAGTAACAGAGCCAAAAGAAGGGACCGCGTCTAAAGTCTTTTGTCTTTTTTATTGATACCGTAACCTGTTTGTTCCCAGCAGTCTAGCACCCAGGCTCTTGAAAAAAATTCGAACTTTCGTACTGTTTGACTTATTAACCAGATTTTGGGGCTTTCTTTCTTTCTGTCTAAGTTGAAATATCGAATTTTTGCACGAATTTCACTTTGTCTCAAAAATATTTGTTGGTAATTATCTGAATTTCTAAATTCTTCTTTGTTTTCCCGTAATTTGGGGGTTGCAAATAAAACATGCAACTTTTTTCATGAAATTTGGCTTGTTCTACAATTTAGAGTTTAGAAAGCTAGATTTTTCCGGCATTTTTCTTCCAAAAATAGAGAATTTCGCTGTTGCAAAAAGTTGAAATTTGGGATTGGATCAATATTAAAAACTTCCGGAGATAAAAAAAAAGTCAAGAAACAAATATAGCTTTATCACAATAAATGTAATAATCTTTGCCTAAAATGCATATTTCTTTGGTCAACAAAAATCTATATCTCTCACATCACAAAAAATCTGAGACATATTACAAATTAATACACCACAAATGAAAATTAAATGTAGAACACGACCACGAGAATTCCCTACTAGAATCTTTGGAATTTTTCCAAACTCGACAAATATTCTTGATTCTAGCAGGCTATTACTCATACTATGAAGACAAATTCCACTAGCTTGTCAATTTTGAGACTTTCTGTAAAAATTAAAATTTCGATTTTTTACACAAATTTCACTTTGTCGGAAATATTTTTGTTGGAGAATGTAGATCCAATAAAAACCGACCGGAATGCACGAGGAAACCTATAAACCTTTTGGCAAATTTTAAATTTCCAAATTTTTACGTCAAACATCTGTTTAGCAACAAACTTGAGTCAAAGAACAAAAAAATAAAAACCTCTAAGTTGGCATGTGACCAGATTTAATGCTGTTGAATTTAGCCCTATTCAGGCCGGGCTTTTGGGGGCCCTGAATAACTCCCCCCGTCCATAGCTTTTGATGGAATCTTGCTGTAGTGTCGAAACTTTCTAGAAATTTAGATCAACACTTAATTAATATTTTAGAAAAATATTTTTTTGATGATGTCATTACTCACGATGGCGTCATAACGGAAGAACAGGTGGTGGAGAAAAATATTTTTATATTTTTCTTTCCAAACTATATACCAATATCATTTTCAAGCAAAAATAAGAAGAAAAAATCTTTTTTTGAAAGAATTTATTTACCACGTGTCACAAATATGGTTGCGCGGGAAAAATTATCCCTAGTTACCAAAAAAATATTTTTTCAAAATGATCCTAAAATGCTAAAATGCGTAATCACATAAGCCATTCATTCAAAAGTTATGTAAAAAAGTTAGGCAGGGAGGGCAAACCTGAATAGGGTAAAATATAATATTCATTGTTCAAAATTACGATCCAAAAAAGGCCGTTCATTAAAGCCGAAGCAGCTTTTATTTTTAATATAAATTTGCTCAAAAACGTAGGTTTAGACGTCTTTAGACGTCTTTACATCTGACTAAGAACAAGCTTTTGTCCACTGGATATTGCGAACTGAACCAACCTCGTTCCCAGGGCTTCTTGCCTTATTGAAACACGGAAGAGCGGCTTGCTCTTCCGTGTTTCAAAAAGGCAAGAAGCCCTGGGAACGAGGTTGCGAGCTGAACGTCAATTAATCTGTTTCATTACCAACTGCTCGATACCGTTCTTCTTCTGTATGACTGAAGAAAATTATCGTTCCATTCATTAGCATTAATTAGTTGTGATTTTTTGCTTTTAAACATTCTCTTTATTTCATTTTTCAATTCTTTATTCTTCGTTCCATATATAAATACATTAAATGACGAGTTCATAAAACCAAGTGTTAGGCCCCAGTAAAACATTACAATTACAGTAGAAGTAGATTCGTAATTTTTAAATGCAATAACAAAACTTATTGTAACATATGGAGACCAAAATCCACAAAATGTAAACACAACTAAAGCCATTGTTATAGTTAGTTGTTTGTCATGCATTAGTTTTCGTAGTGATCGATTTCTAGCTTGATAACTTGATTTTTTCACGATATCTAATTGGTGACGTTTAATGGTTTTCATTACTTTAACATAAACAAATGACATACAGAATGTGATGAATATTAACGCCAATAAATTCATCCCTCCAAGTAAAATTTCTTTGTTGCAAAGAAATCGAATAAAGCCGAACGAAAAACCAAGAACCCAATGTCCTATGATCATCACCAAGACTTTTTTACGAGTTATCAACAATGGATATCTCAACGGATACTCAAAAAATATATATCGATCAATCGTTATCATTAATACTCCAAAACCGCTTACACAGCTAAATCCCCATATAATACAATAAGATATTCTATTCAAGGATAAATACAAGTGATTCATTGGTCGATATAAGTTGCATAGGAAAAGTGGTTGAGCAATCATACCCACGCACCAATCAGAACAAGAGACTGAGAGAATACATAAGTGTGCTGTTCGTTTTCGTAAACGGCTACTTTTAATAATTGCTATGGAAACAAGAATATTACCAGTAACCGATATTACCATAGAAACGATATTCAATAGCAGAAGAACGACTTGTCCATAGTGTCCACTAATGATAGGAATGTACAGGTCTTTAGTGAAGTTCATTGCTATCGCTTTCTATAATAAAAAGTCAGCTTCATATAACTACACTTCGTAGAAAATATTCACCTTTCCAACTTGTCTGAAATAAGAACGAATAATCACAATGAGTTGTTTTTATTTTAGCTTCAAGCTAACATCTCTCCTCCATAAAACATCCATTTTCAGATGAATAGCTTTGACCGCATATGTTTACATTAGTTTCAGTTTTACATTGCTATTGATATCATTTAATATTCACATTGTGACAAACTACCGAATTCGGTCCCGTATATTCTCGTATATGGACTGTTCATTGCCATATATGGCGTTACACAGTCTATTTACGGGAATATACACGAGTCGGTAGTCTTTCACGCTATGTTTCATATATAATTTTATAATAGTAATAGTTAGCATTTAGCTGCTCGAATATACGATGGGTTATTCCATTTGGGTTTTTTAACCGCTTGGACGTTGTTCTAGATTTCTTACTGCGGACATTGAACACGTTTTTGCCCACTGCCGTAAGTACGGTGGTGAGTACAAACGCTCGTGGAATTATTTCCGAGCATGCGCATTTGCAAAGCAATTGAGATTTCTTTTGCAAGGCCGCATGCTAGGAAATAATTCCTCTCGAAATCTTCAGCCCAGGCAGTAAAAAACTCCAAATGGAAAACGACCTTTACATGAATAAATTTGCAGCTTGCGGAGAGATGGTACTTTTCTAGGCTGACTACTTTCAGAGAGAGCATATTTTCCCACACAATAATTTGTTCTTTACAACTTCTCGCGTAATGTTTAGCAAGGGGTGGTATATTTCTGGCCTCTTATTTCCGAACTATTTTGATTTTCAAATTTTGGGGTATTTTTAGAAAGAAAAGAGGTTTCAAATGTATAAGGCAAATCGGAGAAGTGATCGTCCAAAAATGCGAAATATGAATACAGAAATAACTGGTGGCTTGGCTGAAGAGATATCTGAGAGTGCACAGAGTAAAAACCTACCGAATACGGTTCCGTATAACTCCGTATTCGGACTGTGTATTACCATATATGGCAATACACAGTCCATATATGGCAACACACAGTCTCGAATATGGAGTTATACGGGACCTTATTCGGGAGGCTGACACGATGTGCTGGTTTGAATGAAGGCAATAAAAGATTTTGATTTATTTTTCCGACTCGTTTATAAGAATCCTTCATCTAAGATCCTCAAAAACTAGGAAACTGTTAGTACTACAAATATTTTTCTAGTTTAAAAATAAGAAACCTTCTCTTGTCATTAGTGAATGAATTTAGGAAAAACTACTAATGTAGTCTGTACCATTAACAAATGACATAAATAAAGCACTCAGCGTTAGAGAGTCAAATATATGCTAGACACTTTAATCTTCAAACCGGAAGTACACACAAAAATCTTTTAGCAAAATTAGCCATTTTTGAAAGTTAATTCTTGCGAAAAATCGTGAATAAGTTATTCGGGAAATTTATTGACGAAGAGAAGAAATAATTTATTTGCGAAAGTTTATTCCAAATATTTCGCCATCTTTTTTCTTCGCGAAAGTTCCTTCTCACAAAAGAGTTTTCAAGAGATTCGAGATTCTAAAAATGCAATCCTACCTTTACAAATGCACATCTGTCTGTAACTGCTTTTGTCTTTAAATAATCAGAAAACCAATTGATTTCGGTCACTTTGTGTAACCTCGTACCCAAGTATTGTTGCTTTTTGGAAATATATATTATATTTTTATAAGCTTATATTTTGTATTTACGAATAATGAGGATTTTGAATTTTTCATTTTGTACATTTTTACCCTGTGTTACTTTTCTAACTCATTTTGTTCATTTTATCTTAACCCAATGGATAAAAACCTGTTCACAGTCTGCAATAAAGAAGCTAGAATAACGTCGTTTTACGTCTTTACTGCGTACTTTGTACAAACGTTTACCCACTGGGTTGTTAATTAAAATTTATTTGCAATGTTAAAACACTGCCTTACGGAAATTATTTCTTTTCAAAACCTGTTCAAAGTCCGCAGTAAAGACGCTAGAACAGCGTTGAAAACGCTGTTCTAGCGTCTTTAATGCGGACTTTGAACAAGTTTTTGCCCACTTTGTATCTATATATATATCTCTGATATTCACAATATTTTACCAGTTTGTTCGTTTCGTATTATCAGGGGGTAATATAAACAAAATTTAATTAATTATTCCCAGTCGGTAAAAACCCGTTCAAAGTCAGCACAATAACGTTAGAAGAACTAACATTATTTTGCTGACTTTGAACAGGTTTTAATACCAGCCTCAAGTAAAAATTATAACGACCACAATACGTCTATAGATTCTGCTATTCCTACCAACCTAGTACCCAGCCTCTTGTTACAAATTACAAATTCGTGTTGTTCGTTTTGCTAGTCAATTTTTAAGACTATTTGTGTAAGCTGGATTTACGGATTTTTGCACAATTTTCACTTTGTCTGATATATTTATGTGAGAGTTTGTAGAGAATGTGTTATTGAAATTATTGTGCAATCGATAAAATACGATAACATACGTTAAACTTCCTTGGTATACGGTAAATATAATAATCATTTGAACAAAGAACATAACAAAGCTTCGCTCCTTCATATTTTCACTGATGTTTCCCCTTTTTCTCCTCTGAGTATTTTACTACTCTTGAGTATCGAATAATCGTCCCCACTTCGCTAATTAATTTCCAAAATGTTATACCCCATCGCTCTTATTCCAACACCCCCTCCTTATAATGACTGTTAAGATGAGATTCAACGAAACAATAATTAGTAAGGCCGTTTTCCATTAGCGTAAAATTCCGCGCGGAATCCAAATGAAGACATTCCGTTGGTAGAAATTGACGTCACACGAAATCCACCTTTAGTATATAATATAACCAATAAAACTAACCTCAGATGTCTTGCTTAGCCTCAAAAGTGTTTGTTTCGTAAGACATCTACAGTCTGCAAATATGGGAAAGAACTGTTCATATAAATGAGTTAAAATAGTATATCATGGTGATTTAAACCCTATTTTACAATGCCATACAGGGAGGTTTCACCCCATAATTTCCAAACGGCCAGCCTATTTAACTTGAAATTTTATGTCAGCATCTATGATTCAGTTACAGTTTGAAAAATTGAAAACCTTGCGGAGACCAACTCCAGGGTGCCAAAATTTTGGTGGTTTTGTTTTTAAAGTGGGCTTTTTTTAATATCAGACTAAAGTTATTTAAAAATTGCTTTAGAGAATAACTATCATTTATTGCAACAGTTTTTAAAACGTTGCGGGAATTATTTTTTTATATAAATTGAAAGTACTTATAATAAACTAAGTTTGGGGAATTTTTGAACCTTCTAGCATATTTAGATAAACATTAAGGGGGTAGGGAACTTTTGTCCCCCTCAGTGTAATATATGTTCACTAAATAGCCCAAAATTAAAGATCCTTTGTAAAAATATATTTTATAAAAAATAAAATGCAGTTACAGATTTTTAATATATAACAACTGATGATGTAGAATGTTGTCTAAGAAATATGTATTGTCTTAAAAAAGTCGCGTTTTTCAGTAAAATTATTTATATATTTATAATTCCCAATTTTCACCCCTCCCTCTTCGTCAAAGTCCTCCCCGTTCGTAAGAGTTTCAAAAAAATTCCTTCTCCCCTCCCTTATTCCAAACCCCTCGCTTATAAGTTTTCAAAATATATTTACTCCCCTCCTCCCGCCCCGATTATTCAAACCCCCTATTATTCGATACACGAGAGTAAATATATCATAGGAAGAATCATATACAAATTCTGAAATATCGCAGCTCGTGAAAGCCATTCTCATATTTCAGAAACTTCTTACTCTATTTCTAAAACCTCATGTTTCTGAAGAAACTTTTGTTAAAGTACATATTGTTGGTTCAGCTTCAAAACTGAAAGCTATACTCCACTGTTAATTCCCAGTAGGCAAAAATATGTTCAAAGTCCGCAGTAAAGACGCTAGAAACAGTCGAACGACGTTGTTCTAGCTTTCTTACTGCGGACATTGAACAAGTTTTTGCCCCATTCCGTAAGTACGTTCTGGCTTTTTAATATTTGAACTTTTATTTATCCTCTTAGTTAGAACCAAGTAGAAGATTTATGAGATTTTATAATTGCCTCTGCAACCTCCGGGAGGTAGAGGCATTAATATAGGCTTTCGTCGTCTTCCGTTTTTTGAACGTTTGAGCAATGGTAAAAAGACAGATATCATACTGTTTGGGTCCGTATTATTTTTGTTATATTTTTCTACTGTGTTTAACATAATTCAGCATTTGCTTTGGCCACATTGTCTCAGCCCATGTTGTTTTGAACTAAAACGAAGAAAGAAGAAGAACTTTAGCTCGCTAGCTTACTCTACGACGTTGTTCTAGCATTTTTACTGCGGACTGTAGCTGCCTATAGTAGCGCTGTTTTGTTTCTGATCCATTCTGTCCTCTTTCTCCCCATCCTCTTCCATACTCCTACTGTGCCTGCTCTGCCGAAGCTTCTGTTGTTTGGATTCTATAGTAGCTACGTAGTAAATTAGTACTCATTCTTGCATGCATTCATCCACGACATATTCAATAGATAATGCATTTAGGTCCCCCGCACAGGAGAGTAGGTATCCTTGTTAGCTATTCACTCTACTGTATCTACTATTTTTTCTGAGTTGTTTGTGTCTGGATATGCCAAACAATAGTTTGTATATGGCAATCGAGAAGTTTTCTCTTTTACTTACAGGGGTATTCTAGGATCAAGGTGGATCAATCCGGGTGGCCGGGTTAGGCCAGCAAGCCAACAAGCCAGTCATCAATGTACATATTGGCAAAAACAATATAAAAAAACTGCCAGACACGTATACATCCAGTGAAAAAAAATAAGAAGCGTCTAGATGTCCGGCAGTATTTGTATCCGGCAAGCAATATTGCTCTTATTTATTTACGGCAAAGGGTTTAAGACATTGATAAACGAGGTTCGGAAATCCCGAGTTAAGAAAACCGATTTACGGGCCCGAGTTACGAATATGACGTCATAACCCGAGTTATCTAACTTTTCGTAACTCGATGATTTAGACACAAATTAAAATAAAATTTTAATGGAAAGAAAATTCCGAGTTATTTAACTCGGGAATTTTAATTGAAATAAAATTTCCGAGTTATCTCAAAACTTCTTTAAAACTTCTTT
>JAULBZ010002701.1:0-18126 GCA_032360805.1 Neoturris breviconis | reverse complement strand
TGTGAAAGTAACATAACAAAAATTATTATTCAGGAGGTTATTTTCTTACATATTTTAAAAATCTGCATCATACTTTTTGTGACATTTTACCCCCTGAATCTTCTAATACCTTCCCAAAAATTAACAAATTTCCGGGGGTACCCCACCATACTAACGAAGGGTTAACAATTTTAGTTTTCTTTCTCAGGATATTATCAGAAAAATATCTACTGAAATGGATGAAATTGACATTTCCATTTGATAATTACATAACATAACCTGCATTTAGCCATTTCTCTATCTATTCCATAACTACTACGTTCTATGATCTTTTATCGCTACCATTCCTCTTGTATGAACCTATTCAACATCTTAGCTAAAAAGTCTAGATAATTCACACGTGCAATGCAAGCTTCACAATCTTTTCATACCCAGTGGACAAAAACATGTTTAAAGTCCGCAGTAAAGACGCTAAAATAATATTGTTGTAGCGTCTTTACTGCGGACTTTGATCAAGTTTTTGCTCAATGGTTATTTAATGATTAGCCTTGCACGAAAAAACGAATCTAAAGGTTGATTTCCATTAGGAAAATTCTGCGTGAAAGCCAAGAGAAGACATTCCATTGGTAGAAATTGACATCACACGATGTGTAAAGGCGGATCTCCACTAGGCGAATTCTTTCCCTCGAATTCTAAATGAAGCCATTACAATGACTGAAAACGACGTCACCTGCTTAAAAGACTAACGAATATAGTCCCGTATATGGAACGTCTATGACCATATATGGCAATACACAGTCCATATACGGGATCGTTTTCTGTAGTCTTTTTGTGAATATCCATTTCATCTTTTTCTTTCTTTCTAGGGTTGGATTGCAAAGCACAGAACCTTGGTGCATATGAACAAGAAATACCATGTAATGAAGAACAATGTACTGTTGATGGAGGTTATTCACCATGGTCTGAATACTCAACATGTTCAGTAAGTACTTTTCTGCAGTATCAAATAGCAAGGGGGGACGCTTATTAATTCTTGGAACATTTTCCAAACCTCCGCTCTCATTCCACCCTCCCGCCCATGCAAAACTAAAAACTATACTCAGAAACACTATCCCACCGGTGATGATTGACAATTTATTTTCAGGCGTGCTCAGCATATTTGGTAAAGGTTGATTTTCCTTAGGCGGAAAATTCCGCAAGAAAGCAAAAGAAGACATTCGATTGGCAGAAATTGACATCACATAACATGTGATCCGTCTTTACAATATCTTAACAGTCGTTCTCGTTCTATTTTGTTTGTATTTACAGGGGGTAACAAAAGCACCAAAAACATTGTTACTGTACTTTCTCTAATTTATCGCGGCCTAACAAATAAATATTTTCATCTGTCCGCGAAGAAAAATAGAGGCAATAATTTATAAACTTTTTGGAGTTGAACATCAGCAGACGACATTTGAATGGATCTGTCGCGTAAAATAAGAAGAAGACAAGAAATCGTCGATTGAGTAGAAGAGGGTTACAAATACATACAGAAAGTTCGTGAGTTGGTACAACGATGCTTTGACGTTTGCAGCATAACAACATTTGACCCAAGCGAAGTACACCATAATGCAGTGCATAAAAGATTTCTTATCAAAGATATTCCACAATATGTTGTCTATTACCTAGACTGAACGATGACGTATTGAATTAAAGGAAAAAAACACAATTATGAAATTGTTTTCCGTAATAATAATTAGAGAAAATAAATTTTTTAGCAAAAAGTTCCTACCTCAATATATTAGAGGAAGCAATAGGACGTACAGTAAAAAGTTTTCTCTAGTTTTTAATACCGTTCCACTCATTAAAAATAATCTCCGATTCCCGTTTTATCTTTCGACTTTCTTAAAGCGACTATTCTCTAATCTATGAGTGGAAAATGGCATGGTCGTGCTATAAATTTCTATGGGGATGGTGCTCGATTTGAATATTCAGAGATTGTGCCCCAGTTAGCAAACTCGTTCCCAGCGCTTCTTGTCTCTTTGAGATCTTTTTCTATTGATAAGAAGCGCTGGGCATGAGTTTGCCCAGTGAGCAAAAATATGTTCAAAGTCAGCTGTAAAGAATAGCGTCCCTACTGAGAACTTTAAACAAGTTTTTAGCGTTTTTACTACATACTTTGAACATATTTTTGCCCATTGGGTTTGCTGATTGTTTTTCTGACTATCGTTGACAATTTCTCTCGTGGCTACCATATATTTCTATGGTAGGATATTCATAAAACAACGAAAACGAGGCGTTTGTTGCTCAAAGTAGAACTGTACGCTTAAGTCACTGCACACAATGGAAGTTATTGCATTGTAACAAGTTCTACTTTGAGCAATCAACACCTCGTTTTCACTGTTTTATGAAAAGGACTTACGATTATCCAATATCTATGACCATATATGGCAATAAGCAGCCCGTATATAGATATATTGAGCGTTGCATTTTTGTCGTCTTTTGCTTCTAAGTAATTGGTTTCTTTATTAAAATTATCCAATAATATTTCTAGGCATCATGCGGAGTTGGACTGACGGTACGGACACGCACCTGCTCTAACCCATCACCGACTGGTGGCGGAAAAGATTGTAGTGAAATAGGTCCTAGCGAAGAAAAAATCGAATGTTCCGTTGATTGTCCAGTGAATGGCGGTTATGGAGAATGGACTCATTGGGATAAATGTACAGCTGATTGCGGTGGAGGGTGGCATACTAGAACACGTGCTTGTGACTCTCCTCCACAAAGTGGTTCAGGGAAAACATGTATGGAAATGGGCTATGGAAATCCAGAGGACACAAAACCTTGTCATACTGAAGCTTGCAAAAAGAATGGTGGCTACAGCGCATGGGGTGCATGGACACAATGTACAACAACGTGTGGCGGAGGACGAACAGAACGAAAAAGAAAATGTGACAAACCACCACCATCTGGGAAAGGGAAGACATGCAGAGAACAAGGATTGGGTACTAGTATTGAAGTAGATGAATGCAATACAAATGCTTGTACATAAACATCCTAGTAGGCAAAAACTTGCTTAAAGTCAGCAGTACTAGAACAACTACTTTCGACGTTGTTCTAGTGTCGTTACTGCGGATTTTAAACAGGTTTTTGCCAATTGGAACAAAGAAATATTTAAAGAAAGGTGTTATGTGAATGGGCTTGAAATTGATTGGTCTATTCGGTGCAAGGGAACCAATCAATTTCAAGATTATTGACTACCAGTGGAAAACAACTTGTTCAAAGTCCACAATAAAGACGCTAGAACAACGTTGTGAGACGGGGTCCCGGAACCCATAAAACTGAGACCTATAAAAGTAAGACCCCAAAAATAAAAGTGAGTCCCCAAAAATAAAAGTGGGACCCTACCACTATGTATGAAATCGGATAATTTTATGTTTTAAAATTTCTTATTATTAGGGGGCGTTTGTTGGAGGAAGGCGTTTAAGGTTGGAGTTTAGTAGAGGATTTACGGAAATGGATTTGCTTCGAATTCGCTACGTGGAAATCCAGCTTACGAGTATTAAGCGCATACAGTAAATGCTCTAATAAACGCCCCGTCACTACGCCCCGTCACTTATTAAATTTCTGGGATTTTTGGACTACCTGCTTCATACTTTGCTTAGTAATCTGATAAGCGCCCTTTTTGGAGCGATATTATAAGTTCAATAAGCTCCGGGGGCGCTTATTAGAATAGGAGTGTTTGTTTACAAATTAAAGGTCAAAGGGGGAGCGCTTATTGGAGAAGAGCGCATATTTAAATGAGACGCCTCTAAGAGTATTTACGGTATAAATCATTAGTTCGCACGTTATTCTCAGCACTGAAGGAAATGTTTTCCTCTTCTATCTTATAACCTTATTCACAAATACATAAAAACATGGCGTTGGCTGCTCAAAGTAGAAATTGATGCAATGCAATAACTTCCTTTTAAATGTGAGCAGAAATGAAACATGAGCAATTGTATGACATACACAGATACCAGTGACAAATAACATGCTCAAAGTTACAGCAAATTTGCTAGAACAACTTTGAAGTTGTTTTTCTAGCATCTTTACTGCGAACTTTGAACAAGTGTTTGCCCTCTGGGATCGATTCGAATTCGAATTCGAATTCTGTTTCATTCATTTTCTTATTGCATTGTAAAGTCACGCTGTTTTTTAATTCTGAGGTCCCACGTTTATTTTTGGGGTCCCACTTTTATGGGTGCCGAAACCAGGGACCCCGTCCTGCTTATATACCATGCCGATAATATTTATGAAGAAAAAACAAGGAGTCGAAACGACTTCAACAATAACTCAATTTTCAGTTAGTTTGAGTATCTGTTAGAATTTCCCTCTCGTCATCCGCCTAGTTCGAAAACATTTGAGCAGTTTATTTGAGCAGTCTATGGCAACTTTATGAAACTGGGCAGTTTACATAATGTACTTTTGCTCAACGCCAGAATTTCGTCAATTAATTTTCTGAACGTACGATGTTTTGAAATGTAGCCATCATCATTTGAAGTTAGCCCTATTCATGTTAGGCTTTTTTAGGCTTTAAGAGGTGCGGCGGATTCCCTCTAGAGATTGTCTTGCCTTTACACCACGAATCTTAGTATGATTGGTACTACCAACTGTAATGAACATTTTGATCCGAAATGTTTTTGATGACCTCAGTATTTTTGATGACATCATCATTCTATAATTTTACCTTAAAAAATATTTCTCCATGAAAATATTCATCTTCTTGTTTTTAAACGTAAAACCTAAAAAGTTCCTGGTCAAGAAGAATTGGGAAGGATTTTCGAAATGATTTTGTGAAAAAATTTATCTGAAGGACAAAAACTTCCAATCAAAAGTTATAAAATATAATACGGCAAGGGGCGGATTCTGCCCCCTTGCATAAATTGTGTAGTCAGAGGTCACTAAATTCAGGGTGTTAAGTTTTATTAAAACCACTTATCACAATGACTACGCAAGTTTTCTTTTTTCTTGCTGATGTTAAAACCTGAAAGACTACTTACTGTATATGGAACTTTTCCTCCAGCTTCACTTTTAGTTTTGCCCTTCATGACAGATGACAGTGGGGTACCCCCGGAAATTGGTTAATTCATGGGAAGGTATTAGAAGATTCAGGGGGCAAAAGTCACAAAAGATTTTTAAAATGTGTAAGAAATAACCTCCTGGATAACAATTTTTGTTAGGTTACTTTCACAGCAAAATTTAAACACTCAGGGGGTCTACACCATACTAAAGAAGGGTTGAATAAGAATAAATAATCACTATGGAGGATCGATTTTTGAGCATAGTTCTTTAGGCAATGTAGAAAACCCCGATGTATTCTCAAAGGTCCTTCATGGAGGGGGGGGTACACACGGAGGGGTGGGGGAGGCTTTTACACGGATCAATATTATTGTTAAAAAATGGATGGACTTATTTATATAAGGGAAAGAAACCAATTCATTTCAAGACAAGAAATATTCTTGTTTTGGTATTAATTCGTTTGAATGAACTTTTATTACAATTGGTAGCACAAATATCCTCCTCTCATCTTTCATCAATCGTTAAGCTGACGCTACCACTAAGACGCCGGCGCTAACCTACGGGTTTCTCACGGTAACGATAATCAAACGTAAAAAAAAAGAAAAATAATAAAAGAGCGGATTTAGAAAGCCCGGTAAACAATTAGTACCTCACAATTTTCGTTAATAAGGATATCATAGTGTACGCGGGCGGACTTTGAACAAGTTTCCCACTACTATAATAATTGTCTCCAAATTATTATTTAGAGGAAGAAAGATTGAGTCCTAACCGAATAAGCCAATCAAATTATTGAGTCCTAACCGAATAAGCCAATCAAATTATTGAGTCCTACCGAATAAGCCAATCAAATTATTGAGTCCTACCGAATAAGCAAATCAAATTATTGAGTTATACCAATAAGCCAATCAAATTCAAGTTCACTAACATTAACCTTTTCATAGCATTGCACATTTATTTTAGTTAAATTTATAACCGATATAGGCCCAGTGGGCAAAAACTTGCTCAACGTTCGCAGTAAAAACGCTAGAACAACGTCATTCAACATTGTTCTAGCGTCTTTACTACGGACTTTGAACAAGTATGGGTCCTTTCCTTGAATCAACAAAAGTCACTCTTTTTATCTCTATAATATAACCGTTTTTTAAAAGACAATTCGGAGATGACCCATGATGAGGCTCTTTATTGCTCCTTAGTGCAAGGTGAGAAACAGGCGAGCTTAGGGCAGCATTCACATGGACCTTTAATAATCTTAAACCAGTTTGAGATGAACGTTTTCCACTACGGCGTCCGCTTGGATACTTCTTATATCTTGTTTACACGTCAAGGGTTGAATGAATCCCATCCTCGTACCCAGGGCTTCTTGACTCTTCTGAAAGTGCTTTCCGTTTATCAAAAAAAGTCAAGAAGCCCTGGGTACGAGGTTGAATGAATCCCATACCAGTACGAGATTTCATTTGGGTCCACAAAACCTAATTGAAATTTCCTACTATTATGCAATTTTCATATAAACAGAAAATACTGGCATGAGATTGGCTGATTATTACTAGCACATGCGCAGTTAAATTATGGAAACAGCAAATAAGTAGAGATTAATTAAATTGTAATTATCTGTTATTAGAACTAATTAATTAATATTTGCCAATCAGTGTTTCACCACTCTAAAATGAGTGTAATTATTTTTCATAGGTGGGCATGCGCGAATATATTAATACACATAAAAAAATGTGCAAATCGTAAATGCGCGAAAATTAATTCACTCGAAAAAACGTTTTTTCTTGTTGCGCAAAAGTTAATACGCCCGAAAATTAATACGAACTAGAAGCCGAATCGGCTTGAAAAATCACACCTTTTGAGACAATATCAGACGATGCATTGTTATTAACGATTTTGATTTCCCATCTATTTGCAAACCACAAAAGATAGAGGAATATGAGACAATAAAGTAAGTTTCTTCTTAACTGGGCGTTTAGGAAAGATACTTTCATTCAACTGATAAATTTTATGCTTTAGTATAAGAATTTTGTACAAAATATTAGATATCAAATGGCCTGAATGTAACTGCCGGATATCATTTGTGGAAGAGCGTTTTTCAGCATATTTGTCAGCTTTGAAGTTGAAATCCATGCTAAAAACAGTCCTCCACAGGTGATATCTTGCAGTTATATATAGGCTTGTATCTATACAAATATTTGATATTTGTTGCATAAGGAAGCACAAAGAAAACATATGTGTTTTCCTTGTCTTTCAGAAGTTTTAAATAGCTTGTGTCATTGTAGAAAGTCAAGATTATTATGACAGACAAAAATGCGCACCATCACATTTTCAAATTTCGTATAGTCAAAACCTAAATTTCAAATTCTTCAATTGTAAGCAGTTTTTGTGATAGCTGCACTTTTCTATAAAGTAAGTCTTCAAGAAAGTACTTCCAATAACTATTTCTACGCAAATTCGTTTCACAATTATCGACGTGCTTATTATTGGTTCTGTCAGATGGATTAGGTATCATCGTTGGTATAATCGAATTCATGAACGTTTTCCATGCCCACAAGTAACCGTTTTAAATACAGGTTATCCAGCTGATAGTCACACTGGCAAACATTCCCGTGTTCTCTAGAACTTTGCTTTAACGAATTATAATCGATTGGAAATGTTTATGAAATCAATTTCGATGCATACAAATAGCAGGGAACAAATAATTATCAAAGAGTCAATCAATAATTGGCTAATGTACTGCTTAAGGTTGTAATTATTAATTAAGGCTTTGCGATTTCTAGCCAATGATGTACCTAAATAATAATAAAAATAATAATAACACGAATAAAAAGCAGATTAGCTATATATTCGTACTATATTTCGCGGATTGCATTTTGAGCGAATTAATTTTCACGTACCATTTTGCGCAAAAGATCTGTAATAATTTTGGCGTAAAAACGAATTAGTACCCGCAGAAATTAGCACGAATAAGGTAAGAAAAGTAGATTAACCCTTATATTTTAAGCCGAAAGCAACACTACGGTCTGCAATATTACGTAGTAATGAGAACAGACGCAAGAACTGGAAATGTATATTAACATAATTTGTTTAGTAGTTTTCAGCTTCCGGGTTGAAAACTGTACTCAGAGAACACTCCACCAGTTATGTTCCAATCCGAAAGCCAAACTCAGGCTTGTACATACCTTTCTTATCGGTGTAGATTAGATAAGCTTCCATTTTTAGATATAGATATCTATAGGGAGAACGATTCTTTTGTCACTAGTATTTATAGGAAACCCACCTTTAGTGGTGTTTTTACTAATTTCTCTAGTTTTATACCTATGCATTATAAACATGGCCTAATTATGTCATTATTGTACAGATGTTTCCATTTATGTTCAGACCTTGTTAAGTTCCACCATGAAGTGTCAAAACTGAAGATCATCCTTGGAAGAAATGGCTATCCTACTAAGGTTATTGATTTTTGTATTAGGACTTTTCTTAACAAAATTCACCAACCTAAAAAAGTAGTGGCCACGGCTCCTAAGAAAGATCTTTGTATTGTATTGCCATTTCTAGGACAATTATCATTACAGATTAGAACTCGTATCTCTAAATTAGTTGCTGATAAGCTACCACATTGTAAGCTTAAGGTAGTTTTTAGATCTACTAAACGTTTAAGCAACTGTTTTTCTTTTAAGGATAAAATACCCAGGTTGTTGTGCTCCGGATTAGTTTATAAATTTTCGTGTAGTGACTGCAACGTCACTTATTACGGCAAAACTAAACGCCATTTGAAAGTACGTATGTCCGAGCACCTTGGTATTTCAGCTTTAACTGGAAAGCCTGTTAAACTTAGTCACCAGACTACTGCCATATTCGATCATCTTTTAACATCGTCTACCTGCTCTCATGCACATTTTGATAACTTTTCTGTGCTAGCACGTGAGTCCAACGATTTTAAACTCACGTTGATGGAGAGTCTTTTAATTGAGCGTGATCGTCCTATTCTCAATAGGTCTATCAAATCTATGCCCTTAGAGCTTTTTTAATTTAAACACGTCATTTTTTCATTGTTTTTATTAATGACTCTATTGTAATATTTTTATAAACTCTAACAAAACTGTAAAAAAAATCAGTGTGATCATGCTCGCTTGAAGCGAGCAAAAGCTTAGAAATAAATACATGGACTTGTCTACATGAACGTGTCGTTTATTATTTACAATAAACTTAGCAATAAACAATGTTTTCAATAACTTCTTTTTGATTTGTATAATGTCAAAGGAAAATGTATAGAGTTTTCAATAAAAACAATAATTAAAAGAAGGCAGCAAATCTCAAGTTAAAAAAAATTAAATATTATTTTTTGTTCAGTGTTTCTCCAATTAGTATTTTGAGGTTGACTAGTATCTAGGATGTTTATTTGAATAAAAATTATTATAAAGTTAAAAATTTGGGTTTACGAAATATTTATCTTTGATTGATTATATTTGAATTTGAATCTATTTTTTAAATTTGTTGAATCAGAGACTACGCATCAATACTACCTTATTCAAATCAACTTTTAGTTTGGTTTCATTTGCAAAACTAACATTCTTATGTAACTTAAGGTTGATTTCCAATAGGTGGAAAATATCGCGCAAACCAAATGAAGACATTTCAATGGTAAGAATGGACATCACCCGATGATTTTTGAGCATTACTTCAGCCTTTTAATGCTAAAAACGCTTCTCCACAGTGATTAGTTGCATTTATTTGGAACACTATTATGTTAATGTGGCTGTGCAGAAATTATTTATTTCATCAACTTATTTAGTCACCTTCTACAAGATCACAAAAAAATCATTACCCAAGATTTGTTTCAACAGGCTAAAAAATTCGAAAATGTTTTATACCCCAGTAGGCACACGATGTCATAACAACTGTACAATGACGTGTGCCGGCAGAGAGATCGTAAAATCTTTATGGTCTCTACGAAATATAAGTGTGAGAAATTCTATGAAAATGTCTCTCATGATAACTGTTAAATAGTTTCTAACGAGCACCTTACTGTGCAAATGTTTGTACTCAAGAGAGCTGTAGACTGTTTTCATGTAACTATTGATTTTTAATTTTTAATTTTGCATTTATTCATTGGAGGATAACATAAATAATTTAACCAATGAGATATGTTATATTGTCAATTGAGAAACCCCGAGTTGAATAGAACGAATGAAGAAATGAAGGAACTTAAAAATAAAGTAGCAACCATTCAATAATATAATGACAATGTATTTCCTTTCTTAAAATATGATGGATTCATGTAGAAAAAGTATCTATATAAACGCGTACAAAATTTATATGAAAAATTCCGAATTGGTACCTACTATTAAGTTTCATTTAGTATGCACAAAATCAAAGTTTTTTTCAATTGCCTGAAAGCTTTCAAATTTATTTTTGAACACGTTTTCAATATTGAGAAAAGAAAATATTTATTCAAACTGGAACAGATTTTGCATGGAAAGCAACTAATTCATAGTTAAAGCTGGTTTTCACTTCTTAAATTAGTTGTGTAAGTTGGGCTACCAACCAATCAAAATACCGCATTTGTAGAAATTCACTGGCAACTGTGACCAGTTTGAGCAACCAACATGAGAAGTGGAAATGGCTTTTATTGAAAACCCTGATTCAAAATATAGGAAACAAAAACATTGCTTTAATGTGACTGTTTACTACAAAATTAGAAATGCTGTAATACTGACTATGTAAAACTTTGCAAACAACTTTTCTATCAACAGAAAAAAAGTTTATCGATAAATAACAGAGCTACAACTAGAAAATATCATGGATTCTTCACATTTTATTGGTAACAAGTGGTGTAAAAATAAAAGAAAACATACAACATTTCTTGATTTAGATATAACAAATCTACAACTTTTTGACAAATCAGATGCATTTCTCTTCCTTACTGTAAGGGTGTATTGTTTATAACGTTGGACATTAAGGATATTTAAATCAAAGGTACAGTATTGAAAGTAGTCCACCAAACCAAATGAAAGTTAAACCTAAGCACATCCATATGATTTGCATACACACATTATACGTTAGTGTTTGAAATGATGTCTTTATTAAGATGGTAAGTTTCCAGATAAAGTTTCAGTTTAAATAAACATTTGGAACATCTTTCTCAAGATAAAATTATGTGAGGTTACTGTGTAGTGAAATTTCATATCCAAGATAAACACCAAACTTTTACATGGCAATAGAAGTTCATGTCCTTGCATTAGGATTCCATGTTCTTATTAAGTTGACAAAGTGTCAAGTCAATAAACAATTAGAACAACTTTATAAAGGTAAAATTATATCAAGTCACTGTGGAGGAGAGTAGTGAAATTTCATATCAAGGATACACACACAAACTTTACATCGCATTAGGATTTTATGTCCTTATTAAGTTGATAAAGTTTCAGATCAAATAAACAATTGAAACACCTTTATCAAGGTAATATTATATCAAATCACTATGGAGAAGGGTAGTGAAATTTCATATCATAGCCTGAAGCAATGCTCAAAAATAACTTACACTTAATATATTAAGTGTATACATAGGATAGATTTTAATTCAATCTTATTATATACAAAAACTCTCTAGTAACCAAAATCTAAATTTATCTGGATTTTTCCCACAGCCAAATTGGAACTTGGATACTAAATTGTTGAAAAAAAAAACTAGTCTTCAAGGCTTCTCACGAAGCCCTGGGGACGAGTTAAACAAAATCCTTTAATATTACATAATGTATATTATTATACGAAATATGTCTATGATGATGATGAGAAAGTACAACCTCGTCCCCCAGGACTTCTACTCTATTGACGTAAATTGGAGAAAGTACAGAAACAGCCACAGGGAGGTGTTCTGTGAAATAGGTGTTCTTATTCTCTAGCTGACGCCCATTTCAAGATTATTATTAGTGTAACGCATGCATTTCAGAATAGCTTTGGTTCTCCCAGCTCAACAACAATCTAGTATAAACAGAATCAGCCAATGGGAGGTGTTTTGAAAAATAGGTGTTCTTGTTCTCTAGCTGGTCTCCATTTCAGTATTTTTACTTTTTCTCGCAAGACTAACTAACCATAGGAATGTACATCCTAGAACAGATCCTATTTCCAGCTGGAGAAATTTTATTTGGTCCCATATTTTCACAACCGAGATTACATCTCAAAACAGTTCATTTTTTCAGTCAGAGCTTCTCAAAAGCACATTGATTTTCTAGTCGACGAGGTGCCAGCTCAGAACCAGCTCCATTTTCCTAGCCAGGAGGGAATAATAGGGCAAGAACAGGTCAAATCTCAAGCTGTACCATGTACTGTACTGTTTCTGGAAGGTAAGAACAGGTCTAATTCCCAGCCAGTACGCCCCCTTAGAACAGCTATTTTCAAGAACACCTCCGTTGGCTACTTTCGAAAGTACACTGTAGAAATCCTCACACTCTGTCATATATCGAATTTCTTTATGATGCAATTTTACTTGGTTAAACATTATTCTGGGAACGCCTTTTTTTCTATGCTTTTCTCTAAATATTTCCATCTGTCTCACTCCTCCTTACAGCACAGCAGTAAAACTTTCGTCCAGACTCCTCCAGCTTCAACATCGACACGTGCTTTAACTGTGTTGATCGTGCTTACTGGCAATTCTCTCCAGGCTTAGAGTCTGTGGAAAACGCTGAGAGTCAACAAAAGCGGGACAGGCTATAAAATACGTATTTCGTTATGCCCTATCTGCCACTCAGCAGAAGCAGTCACAGGGACGTGTTCTGCGAAATAGGTGTTCTTATTCTCTAGCTGACGTCCATTTCGGGATTATTATTAGCATAACGCGTGAATTTCAGAACAGCTTTTTCCCCAGGTGAACAAGAATCTAATATTAAGAACAGTTAATATTTCCAGCTGCATAAGACTTCCTTGAAACGGCACAGTTTTTGCTCGTAAGAACACCTTTTTCCTCCAACTAACCACAAGAATGTCTATCCTAGAACAGATCCCATAGAGAAATTTTATTTTGAGCCATTTTTTCTTAACTGAGACAACATTTCAGAACAGTTCATTTTTTCAGTCAGAGCTTTTCAAAAACACGTCGACTTCCCAGTCGACGAGATACCAGCTCAGAACAGCTCATTTTCCCAGCCAGAAGGTGCAAGAACAGGTCAAATCTCCAGCTGTACCTTGTTTTCTGAAAGGTAAGAACAGGTCTAATTCCCAGCTAGTACACCCCCTTAGAACACCTATTTCCAAAAACACCCCCGTTGGCTGCTTTCGTCTCAAGCATGAGAGCGGTCAGTTGTGTGCGAATAGTTTTCCGACAAGTATATCATATTTGAAATCAGCACCATCAAAGTAGGACAGGTACCAATTTTCATCAAAAACGAAGCACTTTTGATTTTTGGCACAAATTTGCCCAAAAAGGGGTATTTTTGGGCCAAATTTTGAAAATCAGTCATCGCAGCATTCAAAAAAAAATTCGTTTTTAATGGTTTTGTGTAGTTTTGGATGGTTTTGGGTAGTTTCGGGTGGTTCCATTTTTTAGTAAATATTAGACTAGTATCCGTTTCTCCATAGCTATCGAAGCGCGAGAAGTGAAGGCGGCAACTGCTGGAAGTCTTTCTCCAACCGACAACCGCTGAAAGCCTTTCTCCAAACGGGTGCCATGTTAGAATGTTTTGCAAAATAACATAGAAAACAGGGGTTCGGAATAATGTTGGTAAATGCATAGAGAAATTCTATATAGAACTCTAATAAACGCTGAAACTGTTTCGTGTTGTTACAAACCAGGTGTGATTTTAAACCAATTTCTTCAAGGAACGCACTGGTTCAGATCGCAGTTTTGATGCATACTCGCTTCGATCCCACAATGCTTTGCAAATACAACTCGCCGTGTACGTTTTATTTTGTATTCTATATACTGTAAATAACATATATTTTTAAAAATCATTGGGACACGTCTTCTAGAATCAGTCTACCCATAGATATACGAAAAGATTTTTTCGTATATCTATGGTCTACCATACATTTTAAAGCATTTATTATAAATTAATGATTAGAAAGGAGGTGGCGGTAAATGTAAACATCAAAGGTTCCTATGGACTAGGGAATAACTAGGTCATGCTTATTTACGATTTGGATGAAATCTATACCACGAAATACACCACCAAATTAACGGCGACCCGCAAAAAATTCTCAATTCGACTCCGCGAAATTGAGTAGTGCTCTTGTAGTTGTTGTTTCACCTTTCTTGGAAGGCCTTGGAATCACGCAGAAAACTCGTCGAATAATTCCTTTAGATTCGAGTCGTTATAACGTACTTGATTCAAGATTTCTGCAACGACGTAATTGGTTTAATATCTCATTGAATATCTTACTTGGTTCAAACCAAGTGTGTTTTTAACGTACTTGGTTAAAAAACTCACTTGGTTTGTAACAGTGACACACAATTTTCTTTTTCTCTTGCTTTATTATAATCTTATGTCGTACCGAATAAACGAGTTTTTTTTTCTAACAACGTATCTTATCGCTATAACTCTTGATGCGTTCTTAGCCATACTACCTTGTAAAGGCTTAAAATGTTATTGACAATGTTCTTCACAATCTCTTGTTGACATGTGCTGGGATGATGAGCTTGTTAGATGACAACATAAGGGGATATATGAATATAGCCTTGGGAACGAAGTTGCGAATATAGCTGCTTTGTTGGAGGTATTTGTTATTTTAATCAAAATATCGAAAAGCGCAACATCGGATTTCTGGATGTTCAATAGATTTTGTTTACCTACGTTACTGAATTTGATAACACGGAAATGTCTGTGATGTGAATGTTACCGTAAAACTCTGAATATAAGTCCAGAGCCATATCAGTTCGTGAGCAATTTTTGGTGGGATTATATACGGCGCACTTGAGAGGGGGCTTATACATGGACTAAATCTTGTGTATTGGTGTTTTCCAAAACCAGAAAAAAACACCAACTATTTATAGAAAACAGTACTCATAAGAGTATACCATACCATACAGATAGCAACTAATATAACGAATACAGCAACAAAAGGCACTAAAAAACTCGGAGGAGGCATATAACTGCCTTGTATATATTACCCACAGGGACCGAAAGTACATAGTAAAACGTTGGTAAAGACATAGTTACAAAGTTAGAACTAATTTAAACTAACAAACTAACAAATTAAAAATATATAAAGTATAACCAAGGAAGTTGGTATAACTCAGTGGGCACACGCCGTCAAAATCGATGTCTTTTAGACCTTGATCTGACGCCATATGTTCAGAGAATAATTTTACAAGAACATTTTAAATCAAACATTGATAGAAGTTTCTTAAATTTACGTTTGCTTACTATTTTGCTGATTTGCAACCAACTGGTTGTTTCGTAACCAAGATAAGGCATTGGTCATATCAGTTTCAAGATTAGCTAGTACTTCTTTAAGTGAAGATGCATAACTATGTATTATCATCAGCAAAATTGCAAACTTTGCTTTGGGTAATGAACAAAAACAGATCGTTTATGAATATGTTAAATAGAAGTGAAACTAATATAAAACTTTGAGGAACTCCTAAAATAAATACTTTGTAAGTTATGGGCTGCGAAAATTAACAGAAAATACGTACTAGAACAAAAGAGAGAGTAGCGTTTTTTCCGTATATTTAACCCTATTCGGGCTGGCGATTCGGTACCTGACATTTTGTGCAATAACTTTTTTCATATTAGTCCTATTGAAACAAAAAGCAAATTGGTAACTAGGAGTAATTCCTTTCCAGGTGTGGAAAAAAAGTTCCAAATTTTTCGTATATAGTTTTAAAACAATATTTTTTTCACCTTTTTTTTTTTTGCTACAGGTGCTCCTTACTTTTGATGACGTCAGCAAAACAAATTACGTTAGCAGAAAAAATGTTTGCGCTAAAATGTTCAGATAAAAATGAAGTATAACCTGACCAAGTGTCATACATACGTATTAGAAGTTATGCAGAGGAGGGGGGAGGGGGTGAGTGGATCTTCACCTCTTCCTGACTTACTACAGAGCCCTAAAAGCCCAGCTCTACAAACCCCGGACGTAAATTATGATAAAAATAGAAAGTCTAATATTCCATCCTTTTTCAGAAGATGAGCTTCTGTTAAGCATTTTAATCACCCAAAAGACGAAGAAAATCACAAAAAAAAGATCTGCTTGGACTCGAGACATTTTTTAGACTTGCAGCCCATGTAAACCGAACCTTATTTATGGGGTAATGTAAACCGGGCCCCCCGAAATATATCGATTATTACTACAGTACACACCCCTTGCCAATTAAACGCCCCTATTAAATAACCGGGCGTTTATTCGATTATTCATTCGATCATATTTCTTTATTCTGAAAATTGAAAAAAATTGCCATGGAACGTCGTGGAACCTTTAACCTCAGTTCAGTCAGTTAACCTCTTCCATAGACCAAGTTCGATTCTTCCAGAGAATCTTCTTTAATAAGAGAGAGGATCGACCTTCGTCTGTAGATCAGGCTATGGAACGTTTGGAAATGTGTCTGGAATGTTTTGGGTTGCATCGTTGTTGCAGCAGCCAGTCTTGCTTGTCATCTTGTATCTTTTCAGTTGTGTTTACTTCATTTTGGTTTCTTACAGCACCATACTTATCGTTATATGATCACTTTTATGTTTTTTGCCTGTTTGCTAGGTAGCTAGCTATTTATGGAGATTCATTCAGTGTTTACTCCCTAAAAGACTTTCCTAGACCATCATTTTTTACAGAGTCACCTAGTATCCTAGTATCTACCTCTCCTCCAGGAGGGTGCCGAATCCCCGACATTCACGGGGGTGTCCCGGGTAAAAAGACCCTGGACATACGTCAGACATGTCTCGAGGGTGAATTCGTGACTTCGTCAAGTTGGAAAATTCCCCTCCCTTGTACACCCTCGTACGAAGTCCGAGGTAAATCAATAGTTTTTTTTAATCTCCGGACATCCTCTCCACCAAACTGATAATCTTTCTAATCAATTTCTTTGCTGATTCCATACTTTACTTGTCATTTGTTGTTGGAGGTGGAGAGTTTTTGAGCCAATGCAACGCAACCAGGTGCCAAAGCAAGGAGAAGGGGTGTTTTTGCTCCCAGTGCAGCAAACCGAGAAAAGTTTATAGCGTTAAATGTACTAGGCATATGGTACCGGTGCTCTATCAGATCAGCGAAAACTCATGTTCTCAGAATGTCAACAAGATAAAATTCATGCAACAAAAATATCTTTAAACTTATTTGAATGAAATCTCAGGAGTTTCTTATTGCTTTCTTATTTGCAAACTAATAATAAATTAACAGCAGCTTGGCAGCCGAAAGATTTCTGATTTTAGTGTACTCTATGTTATATTCAGCCTAACGTATTCTCATGTTAAGTTTGGATAGTTTTAATGACATTCCATCAATATAAAATTTAATTAATAGTTATTATTGATTCTTATTGCTCTCTAATTAAACATACGGACATAATAGATTAGATTTTTATACGAAAAAATGACTATTTAGGACTGGATATTAGTGATGGTCATCGGACATTGTCCGGTAAAAATCTTCCTTTGACCGACCTTAACTCTTCACAAACAAACAAGATGTCCGTCAAAGAATCGCGGTACATTTTTGTGAAGTAATTAATGCTTCCGGAGAAAAAATCGGACTAAATTTCTCTTTTTTTTGTATTTTAAATGATCCCATGAATGATCGTTATAAGTTGATATATTTTGGTATCTACATGTTAAAAGGCTGCCTTGATAAAGTAGTAATATTTTTGTGGCTTCATAACACGTTGGGAGAGATAAACTGCCTGCAGAATAAGGGGGTAAAAGCCGTTGCTAAGGAAAACAGCCACGGTTGCTATGGGAGAATTTAAAATTCTGTGAATTTTTAGAATTTATTTTTCATGAAACAAAAGAATATGAAAACATAAATGGTACCATTAGGGTCTGTTTTTCTTCTATAAAGAAAATACTAAAAACAACTTAGTTCCCAGTCATTAAATTCCAATAACGTTTCATGCACTAAATAAACTAAATCAAATAATAATAATAAAAATCTATTCATCAACTTTAATATAACCTACTCCTTCTATGTAGT
>JAULBZ010002700.1:0-18128 GCA_032360805.1 Neoturris breviconis | reverse complement strand
TTTATTTGACCTGAAACTTTATCAACTTAATAAGGACATGAAATCCTAATGCCATGTAATATTTGGGTGTTTATCCTGGATATGAAATTTCACTACTCTCCTCAACAGTGACCTGACATAATTTTACTTTGAAAAAGGTGTTCCAAATATTTATTTGAACTGAAACTTTACCATCTTAAGGTTTAACTTTTGGTTTGTTGGGCTACTTTTAATATCGTACCTTTGATTCAGAATATTTTCAGCCAAATTGTCTGAAAATATTCTGAAAAATTTCTCCTCCACAGTGGTGACAGGCAGTTATTTCAACCTCTGTATTTTGATAGAAATGTTTCTTTAAGTTAGAAAAGAAATTATATTTGTTATTAAACTTATGAATATGCTATTATGTTCTTGTATATTTTAGGGGAAAATTGAAATGTTTGTTGACATTTTTCCTCTGACTGAGGGACCGCCTGGACCACCGAAAAATATTGGGTTGCGAAAACCGAAAGAGTAGGTTCTTAATTATTAGTCCTTAAAATTACCATAACTCTACCTTTTTATTACCTATGGTTTCTTGAGGATGAATTAGAAATTGAGTTTATTAAAAGAAGGTATCATGTTAATTCCAGGTTTTTCTTCATTGCCACAGTTATAAGTTATAAGAAGGAAAGAAATCATTCTACTCTTAAGGTATATATATAAGGGAGCACAAATTTTGTTGGTAGTTGCACCTCTTCACATCGGGGCATTTGCGCTGAGAAATGACTTTCTCACAAAGCTAGCATTGTCTGGCAGTGTTTGTCATAACTGTCTTGAGCTAACTAAATTTGTGTTCGGATATATACATCTGTGCGAACCTGGTTCGATTCCTACTACCTACCGAGGCAAAAGGAGATTGTGGGATCCAGCTATCACATATCGATATAAATTAAGTACTTCATACTTGTTCATATATGTGCAGGCCTTTTGGCTGCAAATGAGCCTCCAAAGATGCTCCTCTACAGAGGAATGCCGTCGTGAATTCAGAGGCCTATATGTGTCTTTGAAGTAACTAGTGTTCTCCAACGAACATATCAAGTAGTTGACACTAGCACCTGTTAAGAAACATGATCAAAATAGGAAGTAGGCTTCTAACCTAGAGGCTATCAAAGATTAGTGTTTGAAATAAGAGCAAATAATCACTGTGGATGAGGGATTTTTGAGCATTGTTTCAGGTTTCTAGCCTAAATCAATGCTCAAAAATCCTTCTTCCACAACGCTGAAGTTCATGTTTTTTTATTCAATAGTTATGTCTTACGTGTAGTAGTATGGAAGACAGCATATGTTAAAGCTGTTGAAAAGGAATTCATATCAAACGAAGATATGAGTGATATCTATGTAAAAGGTTTGTTACATATACACCAATTGTTAATAAGTTTAAGGGTTGATTTCTACTAGGCAGAAAATTACATGCAAAAGCCAAATATAATAATAAAATAAGATTATATCATGTGACATCAATTTCTACCAACGGAATGTCTTCTTTTGGCTTTCACATGGAATTTTTCACCTGGAAATCAACCATAAGACAATAATCATTTGAATTAATTTTCACATTTGAATATTTTAAAAACTTTTTTCGGAAATAAATTTTGTGGATACTGTAGAACAAAAAGGCGAAGTTTAACACACTATTACTTTTGGGAATCTGTTGCATACTTTTTTGGCTCGTGAGTAGCCTGGGTGGGGTATATTTATAAACAAATAATTTGTTTGGCCATGAAATTCACTTAGAACCGAAATAAACAAAACCCAATCAAAAAATTTACCCGCCCACATGATGTCATAATGTTCTCCATGTAGTCTGGTCTGCAAAATATACATTCTGGTCTATAATTTATAGAATGACATAAATGGTAAAAATTAATTTTAATCTAATGATCATAGTAAAATTATTTAAAATTAACATCAATTAAATATGCAGAAGGTGTGCATGGTACACTATCCAAATTGCCCCCTGTCAATAAAATCTATACTCTGGAAAACTGGAAATTTGGAATTTGGAAAATTGAAAGTGCAAAAATTGCGTTGGAAAAAAATAGCTAAAACTCTTCACAATACCAAAAAAAATTGTTCAAATTGAACTCGGACAATCATTGTGAAAATTCATGAATGAAAATGTTTTTCATAAGATAGTTCATCTTTGATGCTAGCAGATAATTGTGGTTATGAGCATATCTTGGTAGCCTTTGTAGCCACTTCTCCACAGTGTTTATTTCCTCTTATTTCCATCATTATTATCTAGAACTATCTTACAAAAAATCTTTGTAGGTTGGTTAATGCACCAAAAAGAAGGTAAACAGAAGACAGATGTTCATTATCGATCAATGGATGGTGAGGGGTTATTTAATTGGAGAATGATTTTTCCTTTTAAATATATGCAAGAAGAAAAATCTATGGTTATTGAAAAGAAAGTAAGTAACAGATCACAACAGATTTGCGATAGCAGAAATTTCTATGGAAAAAATTGATTTCAAAAAATTGGAATAGGGAAATTATTCAGTTCTTTTAGAAATCAAAATAAATGCAAATAGCATTTACAAAGTAGAATGATAATTTAAAGATCTTGCGTCTGATTGGTCTTATCATAATGAAGTAGCCAACCAATGCCAAGATTGCTGACATGTGATTAAAACAATGGAAATATAGAACAGTTATTTTAATTCAAAACAATGTAATTGCTTTTGAATATTTACTAGCTTACGTTTTGAGACCTTTATCCAATATCTTAACTTACGTCTCCAATATTTCAGGATTTTGATTGTTACATCTCGTGTGCACTGATGTTTAAAATACCTCGCTGGAATCAAGCAAGCTAAGTTGTTCAGTAGAGTATGCCTAGACTGAGAGCTCGACAAACGAAGGTCTAAATGATACTGAATCATAAGTTAATATTTACATTTTCTAGAGTAAAAGCATTTAATGTAGCGTTAAAATAGTACATCAGAGGTCGCAATAAGTAAGCCATTATTTGCAAGATCGTTGAGTCAATACCCTTCTCCGTAGTTACTCAATACCCTTGTGTTTGCATAAATACTTGTGGACCGATTATTACAGTTTCAATGTTTATGATTCGATACCTTTAGGAACATTTTTGGTATTTTGATAAGACGAAACAACACTGTTCACCACTGTTAAACATAGAAGTATGGGACCAAGATACATTTTCACCGAATGATTATATAGGTTTGTTATAAATCTTTAAAGAAAGTGCTTTATTGACCTTTCAAAAATTCAATATGTGTAGTGGCTGTGGAATATTGGTTGTTGTAAATCACTTAATCTGCACCGAAATTATATCTTCTGTTTGGCTTTGAATCTTGTGAGAATAATGCTGCCTATAATTATATTGCCTATTAAATTATAATCACCCTAATAAATGTGCCTGTCCATCAAAAGATTGACTTGCATTAAGGCTGATTTCCACTAGGCGAAAAATTCTGTGCAAAAGCCAAAATAAGACATTCCATTGGTAGAAATTGATGTCACATGATGTGTGATGCCAATTTCTACCAATGGAATGACTTCTTTTGGCTTTTGCAGCGAATCTTTTGACTAGTGGAAATCAACCATAAGAATGTCATAGTTTTATTAGCCTTTTCTTCCTAACTGTCATCCCACGGGATGTCGTGTGATTTTTTATGGTTTACAGTTAATGTTCGAAATATTGTTACACTGTCGCCTCCAAATTAATAACAAAACAGTAAGGATATTCCTTATAAGGAAGCCAATTTATTGCTTATACCTCCCTTATAAGGAATTATCCATCCCTTATAAGAAATTGTACATCACTTATAAGAAATTGTACATCACTCATAAGAGATTTTATATCCCTTATAAGAAATTATACATCTCTTATAAGGAAAGCAGTTCATCATTTGGTTTATGTGAGTATTTATATCTCAGTGTTTGATGAAGCAATTTTCTTACATTACCCAGTGGGCAAAAACTTGTTCAAAGTTCGCTAGAACATTTTTTAACGCTGAAAACGTTGTTCTAGTGTCTTTACTGCAGACTTTGAACAAGTTTTTGGCCAATAACATTGGGTAGCGCCAGAGTTATACGTACTATGCTTCCAGTCTCTATGCCAGACGTTGAGATTGTGGAACTGACTATTATTTTCATTATATTATATGTTGTTGTTTTTCTCATTAACAGGAGACTTGGAATTAGACCTCAGTAGCTTAGTGAAACCAGGAAAAAAGGCAGTACCTAATAATAATAACAAAGAACAAAAAAGAAAATCTAAGCGTGAGTCTAAAAGAAAATCAGCTAAACGCTCTGAAAGCTATTATGAATTAGAAGAACCAGAAGAAATTAAAAAAGAGATGAAAATAGATTTATTCAAGCAGAAGAAAGTTAATGGCTGGTGGTTGTTGAAAGATAAGAATAATGAAGAAGTGGTAAGTATAGGGTATTAAGCCAAATGATCTCATAATGAATATACCAATCAAATGCAAGATTGTTGATATTACACCCTTCATTGCAGATACTATATTTAAAACCCAAACAATAACATTTTAGTCATTTCCTTTATTATTGCAATGATTGAAACAGAAGTAAATAGCATCTACTCTCTAACATGCACTTTCCTATGTTCACACTAATTTAGAGACTTATGTAAATGTCAGGGAGGAGTTCTGAGAAATAGGTGTTCTTATTCTCTAGCTGATCTCCATTTCAGTATTTTTACTAATTCCCAGCCAGTATACCCCCTCCGAACACCTATTTTTAAGAACACCTCCATCGGCTGCTTTCGTAATTAGCTAGCCAAATTTAACAAAAAGAAACAAGGGTGTTGTTGATTTTCTCTGTACGCTTTTCTAAATGGGCTTTTTGAGACAGTCTCTTATTTACACAGGAATAATCGAGTGCTTACATTACAGTATGGAGATCATTCCAGCATTTAGTTCAAATCTTCTGCTTACGCAGAGTCAGTGAGAGAGCGAAGTTTGCGATCCTAGATTCCTACTTTAAAGACAGACTACTGCTTTACATGGTAAATATTTTGCAAGACCAAAATCACTGGGTGGGTGGGCACGGACATTGACATTGCATAAGCAGAAGATCCAGACTAAAATCTGGAATAATTTCCATGCTAAAAGTACTTGATTATTTATACAATTTTAGTTCCTAATTCTCTGCTCTACACAATGTCCATGAGACTTTAGAAAATGCCGTGAGAAGCAGTGTGTTAAACCGGTACCCTGAATGAAAAACAATGTTATGCCAAAGCAAGGTTATTTAAACAAATCATAATTTTTTACAGACGATGTAAAAATAATATCTAATAAGAGTCGATGCACTATTTAACAAAGCAGGATCAAAACCACTTGGATTTGCATCATGACCAATAATATCCTTGCAATAAAAGCAATAAAATGTAGAGCTACACTACGACTCTGTTCTATATTTGAGAATGGTATCTAAAGGAATTTTAATATTTGTAGAATCAGAACGACAACTACCTGCAGAGAATACACTAGTATCAACACCAGCACTAGTCATAACTTTACCCATCTAGAAATAGAATCCTTTGACGTTGGGTGATAATAGCTACCATATGTTATAAATAATGGTTCAACTTAACCAGACACAAATCAAGCATTTCTTCCATTAAAACATTAAAACAATTAACTGGGCATAAATCCTCTGTAAAAGACGATATGTTAATGCATCTTTCGCCTGGTTGATTTTAATAACCCTTAAATGTGACACTTGAAATAGTATTATTGACATTTATGTGATGTACAGAAATTAAAAATACACTGTGAATTCTTTGACCTGCAAGCAAGGTAAATAATCAAGCTAGCTTAATAGAAAGCTCTCTGAATGATAAACCGGCGTTTGGACTTAAAGACTTAATATATCAGCAACCCACATAACACATCTACAATCCCGGAAAATAATACTGTAGACAAAGTGAAATTTTTGCAAAAAGTCGAAATTTCAACTTGGAGAAAAAGTCAATAATTTTAATTCGCAAAACGAATGGCACGAAAATTCGAATTTCTTCCAAAAGCCTGGGTACTAGGCTGCTGGGAACAACAGGATTTGCCAAGTTTGCAAATGATCCTAAGTCCTAAGACTAAAAGTCTACTCGATAAATCTCCAGAGACTTCTCGTGGTGGTTTCTGCATTTTGGTTTTACTTGTGGCATGTATTGGAGGTCGAAATTTGTAAAATGTCTCATATTTTATTTCAGGGATTGTAGGAAGACTAGGTTGAGACTAGGTTGAGCCACCTTTGAACCATCTCACTGATACTAGTTTGAACGGCTGATTTGCATTTCCAGCCAGCATAAGGACTTAGACTCTAGACATCTACCAATGATTTTCCCTCGGTTGCCCAAGAAAGTGCTTTGGTCAGAATATCAGTTGCCTATAAAAGGTCACATTACTTTAGATCATGGATCACTGAACCTTTTGTAAACAAAGATCGTTCAGCCGGTTTTGTTCACTTCTTGACCAGATTGGTTTGTTAACCTTTCGAGCGACATAAATTTACATTTTGAAGGAACATTCACTTCATTTACCTCCAAGCCTCTTTGTCCTCATACTCTGCCATAAGGTCAGACCATATTATTTGCGATTTATCATGTAATAGCTACTGCAGTCTTTACCGGTTCATCACAATCAATCCGGTTAGAAGCTGCAATGCTAAAAACATCATCCTGATTCTCGTCCTGATCCAATTGATTATATGACAGAACTGGCGGCATTATTGTGAGCCCTCATTCTACTAGAGGTAGAATTACTAAAATTAGCCCTAGATTGGGCTCTAATATCTGCCTACCCATGCAAAAGTTTGCACTTGATAGTGAGAGCCGGGTGAATTAATCCACCGTTGGTAGCATGCATTAAACCTGAAGAACTAACTGTCCCCATGTTTGCCAGCAAAGCAGGCTGTGCTGAATGAGTTATCCCCATGATGATGTGAATCTTTAGTGGTTCACATTATTTGATGATCATCATTAACTTTCAAAGACTATGGTTGATTACAACTAGGCAAAATATTCACTGCGAAAGCCAAAAGAAGACATTCCATTAGTAGAAATTGACGTCACAAGCACGTAACCTAGTGGTAATCAACTTTGAATTTATTTTTACTATGCTTATTCTTTAAGGGTAAGATTCATTTGGAACTTGAAGTTATGACTGCAAAACAAGCTGAAGAAAGACCTGCTGGTATAGGACGTCAAGAACCAAATATGAATCCAACGTTAACTCCACCTGAGTACGTATAAAGGCAGATCTCTACGCTAGGCGAATTCGTTCGCGCGTATTCTAAATGAAGCAATTTCAACGTCACTTTCGACTAATGTGATGGCTTCATTTAGAATTCGTGTGAACAAATTTGCCAAGTGGAGACCCGTATTAATATATAATAATATGTTTTCTGAAATATACAAGGATCTGCGACGGGAGATTCTTATTATTTGCAGTATGTCAAAAATGGTTAGGTCATCTATACAAATTTAAATAATTAGATCGATCCTAATGGCACAGACAGTTTAATTCCATTATGTATGGCAAAAGGAGTGTCCCATTGGGTAATTTGTATTTAGAAGAGGACAGAAGATCTATACACCCCTATTTTATACACATACAGTTCGACATAACTTCTTATTTTCTAAACATTCAGCCACGACCTGAAATTACAATTAGCTAGCCCACGTGCTCATCAATATACCTACCAATGGTCGTCCTTTGTTTGGAACTCTTCACAATTTACAAACGAAACAAATACATCTTTGCTGCAGTAGTTGACATAATGAGCATGTTATGGAGAATTTAATCAAAAGTATTAAAATGCCTAGATTCTTTACGCATTCCTACATACTTTGAATGTTAAAATCAGATGTGCTTCTGGTTCCTTATTATCCTGTAGCCTATGTTTTCTTTTAGACGTCCAAAAACATCTTTCTTTTGGTTTACTTCACCTTGGAAATCTTGGAAGTTTATTATCTGGAAGAATAATAAATGGAAGGTTTTATTGGCTCTCTTTTTGATATTGTTGGGTATATTCGTCTCATTGTGGGTGTATAACATACCGGTAAGAAATAACATGATTATATTTTAGATCCGTGAGAAAATAGACTAGTAACGGACCATCTCAAAATTTTATTCTAGGGTTAATTTAACTAAAAATTGACAGACTTCAACAAAAATGAATCTATATAGTGTTAGGTCAACCAACTTGCAATGGATTGGTTTCTTCTTTCCATGACCTCCTGATATTCCAAATTTTGTCATAAAGAATTTGCATTACTTTTAATATTTCAGGGGGTTATGATATCAAGAATAAGATGATTATTTTTAGCCCACACACAAAGTTTGGATGGGTTATTATCACTTATCAGCGTCGGCGTCCCGCTATTCTTAATAGACCATGTTCCCGAAGTGCTACTATTTTAAAATTTGGTACTAGTATGTGAGGCAATATATTAGAAGGGTGGCTCACCAAAAACTTTTCGATTTTGTCCACTTGATCCTGGGCAAAAAGGATCCACATCTATCGCGTTTTCAGTCCGGGCGTGGTACCATCTTGAAATTTAATATCGGCGTTCTAGGCAATATAACGAGACTGCTAAATATTTTCCGATTTCAAGGTAAAATAATTTTTTTTAAAAGTGATCAACTTATGATTTACTTGTTTATAAGGATTTGGCCAGAATCACATTTGAATTCTATAGACATTGACTATGAATCGTTTTGGCACCCACTTTGTATTTTGGGATAGCTTCCTCTCACTTTTTTGAGATATAAATTTAATGATAAGAGATAACCCTACCTTGTATACATGTAGCATATGCAGTGTACAAGTCTTAATTTTATTTTGAAAGGCAACATTTCATTAAAATATTTAAAGCATTTAGCATATAGCATTTTCCTATATTAACTTATTTTCTATTTTTATTCAGTGTATACATATTACTATGATGTATAATGTATGTATGTATATATGCAAATCATATTTTACCTTTGATTAATTACTTTTACTATTCATTGTACTTACCACTTTTTTATATAATTTCTGTAGAAACTTGAGAGGATATATGACTTATGTTAATAACCTATTCATAAATGAAGTTATTGAGTCATATTATTAAAAACTATCAACTCAGTTATCCTTTCATCTTACTTTAATTGTATTAGTTCATCTATTTGACTTATGTGTGTCATTTAGGAGTATGTCATCAAAGCAGCTTTCTGAGGATACTTTCTAAACAGTTAACGACGGATTTATGATTAATGTTTTCATGCTTCAACAAACATGCAATTGTATCATATAATAATATCGTGTATGGAGGATATTTGACTCGCTTAATTGTATCTGACATGCGACATACGTATATTTTGGTGATGGGTAATTAAGTGAAAATCTACACATTGATGGTGAGCTTCCATATGAAAACATTAGACATTTTACACAGGATTACATTTATTATATATGGAGATGGTCACAAGCCTGAAAATAACTGTCGGGTATCACCTGTGGAGGAGTGATTTTAAGTACCGTTTTCAGCTTCAAAGCTGAAACTCAAAAACACACCTCCGCAGGTGATGTCCGAGAGTCATTTAGAGGCTTGAGTCGTGATTAAAATTATGCCTAACAGTTTTATAGTTGTAATTATGTAGGGCAAGGTAGAAGAAATCTGGTCATGATTTAATGTTCTGAAAAATCTCTCCTCATCAGTGATGAGCGGCAGGTGTGTTACCACCCTGTGATTGCATAATAGACTTCTGTTAGGTATGCATGAAGTTTAAGGCGCTATACGGATTCTTTCTCAGTCAGGGTAATCTTAAGGCGGTTTTCCACTTACAATATATTTGCCTCGGAATGGATCGGAATGTACATCTTTGTGAGCATGTGTAGCTACTTTTTTTACACCGCGTGACACAGAAATATTCACTTCCTTTCTGATCCAACTGAAAGTAGAACTGAGTTTAACTTTTTCCACATCTGTCCATTGAAAAACAGAAGAAGTAATAATAGCCAATCACAGTTCAGATTTTCATTTATTGTTCGTTATAAAGTGCATGGGACAGCGTATTAATGGAGAATAAAGCGGAAACAATTTAGCAGTCCAATATATAATGCGTTTACGGGGAAAAAAGCACCAAACAGTAAAAATCGATTATTTTTTCTCTTCTGTTCTGTTCCGTCCGATCTATTCCGTTCCGAGGAAAAAATAATGTAAGCGGAAAACCGCATTTAAAGTTACATGAATCACTTTTCGGAAGTAATTATTTTAAAACATCGACCTACTAAAGTCCATATGAAAGTCCATCTCTTTAGTAACATTTCTTGAAATGTTTCAGCGCATAGCGATGTATACTCGTGAAGAACTAGCCTAGTAAGGCTGTTGTTTGAATTTTAGCGCAAAACGGAAAAATCCGGGAGTTTACGACAGAATGCGGCAGTTCTCTTTTTTCGCCGTGTCCGAACTCTTGTCTTTTCCTTTACTATGTATTTTAGCAAACGAGTTCTCTAGTCTAGTGAAGAACTAAGTGATTGAATTTGTAAGAAATTATGTGTTTTTTATGCTAACTGTGTGGCAGCCATCTTGGTTAGTCAAAAATATGCATTTTTAGCTAATCAATTAAGGCATGGACTCCTAAATGAGTTTCACCCTAAACTATCTTGCATTTGATTGGTTTCCTCGTACGTACGAGGGTGAAACTCATTTTGAGGTTCATGTAAAGGCTGCCTAATTTTTAGACTGAATTGTTTAGGACTGGTTAGTGTATATAGATAGATTGATATAGATTTTGAAAGTTTGGCAAAAAAAAAGATCTAAAAAAAAGCCCTGGGAACGAGGTTGACCTTTAACTTAACATTTGCAGATAATGGTACTTGAGTCGAATGTTGATTTAAAAAGGTTTTGACCATAACTTGACGGCGGTTCCAAGTGGGCAAAAACTTGTTCAAACTCCGCAGTAAAGACGTTAGAGCACCATAGAACGACGTTGTTCTAGTATCTTTACTGCGGACTTTGAACAAGTTTTTGTTTGCTGACTTGGTTATGTAAATAATTTATTTTTTAAATATTTTTTCCAAATAAAACTTTGTGTTGGACGTTGGCTGTTGATTTATTTGTGAACCTATCAGCATGTGTACCATGATAACCTCTGTTTTTAACGACGTGATCACGTCAAATTATGTCTTTTCGACGTTGCTTTGAAAGGGTTGTTTATATGTTGATAGTTATTTTTATCGATAGGTATTCATTTGCTGAAATGTAAAGATATTTTTTTCTAAATTAGCTAATATTTTTTGTTATTTGACTTTTTCAATAAATATTTACTGATACGAAAAGAGTTTATGTTCTGTCTGGAAAATATAGTACATTTGAGAAGAAGTATCCGTTGAGAGACAGGTGAGAAAAATATTTCTAGCTAGCTATGTTCTAAACATTTTTCATGTTTTAAGCATCGTCTTACAAGCTCGACGTGTCAACTTTTTTTCATCCACTATTTGCGAAATGATAAAAGATGTTGTTAACATTGATAATTGATCCAATTATCGACACATTGCCATAAAATCCCGAAACTACCAATACATTTCCGTAAAATCCCGAATATAATCCATAGTCGAGAGCTAGTTTCATATGATGTTTTGAGCCACAGAACAATACAGTCACGTGATGTCTCGTCCAATGAGCTTCTACCAACGGCTTATATTCCGGATTCTTATAGTCCTTTTATAATTCTTTTATAATGTGACGAATTTTTAACTTAAAAAAGACGCTTATCCATAGCTCTAATTTATTCTACGTATTCTCTCACGTAAAGACTATCAACATGAATATAAAACAGAAGAAATGTTCGCCAGGCAGCCAGGCTAGTATATCCAACAAGGTGCATCTGAGAAAGTCTATATCAATCAAGAAAATGAAATCAGGTAAAGCTACCTTTACAATAGACCTATTCATAAGTACATGAGAAAGGAAGTTATTGCATTGCAACAAGTTTCTACTTTGAGCAGCCAACACCTCGTTTTAGGTTGACGTAATCTTTCACAGTTTTAGCTAAGAACTTTCTTAAATCTACTTAAACTGTTGTTTTGACTTACGTGTTTGAAATAAGAGCAAATAACTACTGTGGATGAGGGATTTTTGAGCATTGCTTCAGGTTCAGGCTTTCTAGTCTGAAGAAATGCTTAAAAATCACTCCTTCTCTTACTTCGAACACTAGACTTATATTCTAAAGATTGTTCCTCAAAGTTGATTTCCATTCGGCGGAAATGTTCCCGCGAAAGCGAAAAGAAGATATCCCATTGGTTGAAATTGACATCATGTATGTCTTCTTTTGGATTTCGCAAGGGAATTTCCGCCTAGTAGAATTGACCATTAGTATTAAATATTTTATTTTAAAAGTAATATCCAGGTTTTTGTTTTTATGTTTTGTTATAAATAACACCTATGGAAAACTATACTAACAAATGGTCATAATAATTACTATGCTCAAAAATCACTCCTTCACAGTAATTAGTTACTCTTAATTAGACTACTTCTGTCTGTATGTGACACTCTTAATTAGACTACTTCTGTCTGTACGTGACACTCTTAATTAGACTACTTCTGTCTGTTCGTGACACTCTTAATTAGACTACTTCTGTCTGTTCGTGACACTCTTAATTAGACTACTTCTGTCTGTACGTGACACTCTTAATTAGACTACTTCTGTCTGTACGTGACCTATGGAATATTATACTGTCAGCTGAAAACTACTCAAAAAATAGGGTTGCTTTGATTTATTTGATTTATTTTAGGAGAAAACTGTTCGTATCTTCCATAAAGTATATTTCCCTGATGATACAAATGAGGTAAGATTAGTAGGAATATGTTATTCATTCACTTTTCTTAGAGAATTTTGTTTTTTGATCACTTTGCTTTAGGGAATTTATTTTTCGTAAAAGAAATGAATATTTTTATAATAGACTTAACATTATCTCAGTACATCTAATTTCACTTTTAAAAGAAAAGACTTCATAAGCAAGTTAACTGTGACATGATGAGCACAGTATATGGAAAGTATATTACTCAGTCAGATTCTCAGAGATGCTTCCAATAGATCAATTTCTATCAGTGGATTGTCTTCTTTTGCCTTTCACAGTGAATGTTTTGCCTAGTGAAATTTAAGATGATTATATCTTTTACAATTATTTAAACAATCTCAAAAATAAAATCTACAGAGGAGAGTACTTAGTCAATGATCTTGCATTCGATTATTGTAAGCTCATTGACCTAATACACTTCTATACAGATTCATCTTTAGCCCACTAAACGAAGTTTGCATGGGCTATTGCTATCACTTTTTGATGTCAGCGGCGTCCGGCTTTTCTTTACAGACCGAAGGGCTATAATTTTGAAACTAAGATCTGAATCTTTATCAACTTAATAAGGACGTGAAATCCTAATACCATGTAAAATTTGGGTGTTTATCTTTGATATGAAACTTCACTACTTTCCTCCACAGTGACTTCATGTAATTTTACCTTGATAAAGGTGTTCCAATTCTTTATTTGACCTGAAACTTTATCAAATTAATAAGGGCAGGAAATCATAATGCCATGTAAAATTTAGGTGTTTATCCTGAATATGAAATTTCAGTACTCTGCTCCACAGTGACTTGACAATTTTACCTTGAGGAGATGTTTATTTGAATTGAAACTTTACCATCTTAATAAAGACTATTTTAAACACTGACATATAATGTGTGTATGCAAATCATATTTATGCGCTTAGGTTTAACTTTCAGTTTGAACACTTGTAGTTGACTGGTTTCTATGCAAATACTTAATGCACTTCAGTGTTAAAAAATAAAAGCAAATAATTACTATGGTGGAGAGATTTTTGAGCACTTGACCATTTGGTTCAGACTTTTTAGCCTGAAACAATGCTCAAAGTCACTCCTCCACGGTGATCATTTGTTTCAAACAAAGTTCAGTGATGAGACACTCTTCTTGGTTGATTCATGACCAATTCTTTTTCATAGGCATTTGAAGTTGAATCAAGTACACGTGCTAAAGATTTCTGTCATCTAATAGCAGTAAAGTTACAACTGCGTTCATCCGAAGGTTTTAGTTTATTCGTGAAAATTGCTGACAAAGGTAATTTATGTTGTAAAACAATCTCGGCTGTATATAAGAGCAAATAATCACTGTGGACGAGTGATTTTTGAGCATAGCTTCACTCTAAAAAGCCTGAAGCTATGCCCAAAAATCTTTTCTCCATGGTGTGATTTTTTGTTCTTATTTTGAGCACTGCTACAGGCGGATTTACAATAGGCGAATTCGTTTGCATGAATTCTAAATGAAGCCATTACATTGGTTGAAAGCGACGTAACCTCACAGGAATTTGCCTAGTGTAAACCCGCCTTAACTTGCGATATGAACTGTTATTTTTTTATAATTATATTACAATGCAGTAGTCGAAAATAAGAGTATATAATCGCTGTGGAGGAGGGATTTTTGAGCATTACTTTAGGCCGAATGACCATGTGCAGTAGCTAGTTTATGACAATGTGTGTTTCTATGAATATACGGCTGTAGAAAATAGTGCTAAAGCTATTATGAATATTGAAACCGATTGATATTATACAAAGAAACCAATCAATTTCAAGTATCTCGCTTACTGATTATTTTTAATCAATGCTTTTTCAAACGATGCTCAATACTCCAAATAAGGACAAAAATAACAATACGGAGAAGTGTTTTTGGGAATGGCATCAGCCTGACTATGCTCAAAAATCAATGGTGATTATTTGTTTCTATTTTGAGCACTGTGAGGTTATTTTTTATTGCTATCACTTTGCGGTGACGTCGGCGTGGTCCCGCTTTTCTTAATAGATCGTGTTCCCGAAGGGCTATCATTTTGAAATAAGGTACTGGCAGCATTCAAAAAATTTTCAATTTCGTCCCCTCGGTCCCGAGTTTTGGGCAAAAAGTGTCCAAATTGAGTTTTCGGGCAAATGGATCGAAAAGGCGAGGTACCGTCCTGAAATTTGTTTATGGTATTTTAGGCAATATTACGAGACCACTGGCGAAATTTCGTCAACTCGGGACCAAGTATCGGCGAAAAAGGGATTTTTTTAAAAGTGGAGACTTTCGAACATTTGATTTACATTCACCAAAATGTTCAATTTATGATTTTTGTTGACTTAGAAAATTTGATTTCTTTGTTAATAAGGATTTAACCCGAGTCACATTTGGACTTAAAAAATTTTATCGATATTTTTTATTTCTATGAGACTTTGACCACATTCACCAAAATGTTCAATTTATGATTTTTTGTTGACTTAGAAAATTTTTAAATTTTTTTCACTGTTTATAATGATTTGACCAGAATTACAATTGGACTTTAAATTTTTTTGAAAATTAACATTTCTATGAGACTGTTGTTGTATTTTGGGGAAGCTCTCTCCTCAATTGTTTGAGATGAAAAGTGATATTTTTTCATAAAAATAATTTTAAGAATTGAAGTGACTCTCAATTCCAGTTATAAATATAATGACAATACACAATTCAGCAGAGGAAGATTTCATAATTCTTTATTTCTTTTTAATTTTAATAACAGATGATGACAACCACCTTAACTTATTTTAGCAACTTAATAAATTAACTTTTAAGTATTAAAGTATTAACTTTTAAGTATTAAATACATTTATAGTATGTACAATACAGTATGTATAATCAAAGCATATCCAACTATACATAATAGTATGAGTAGCCTATACAGTGTAACATGATATACCAAGTCTTTTTATGCACAACTAATACTATAACATAAGTGTATTCTCTATTTTGATGTGTACCTAATGCTATGATGTATAATGTGTATGTAACTAATATCTACTATGTAAGCTAATGAAAGAGGAGCCTTCGGGTCGCCTCAGACTGCGGTCGGCCAACTTACTTACTTATGTAGGCATGACTTTTGAGCATTGCTTTAGGCTATGATTTGAAATTTCACTACTCTCCTTCACAGTGATTTGATATAATTTTATTTTAATAATGGTGTTCCAATTGCTTATTTGCACTGAAACTTTATCAACTTAATAAAGACATGAAATCCTAATGCCATGCAAAATTTGGGTGTTTATCCTTGATATGAAATTTTACTTCTCTCCTCCACAGTGACCTTGAAAATTGTGTTCCAATTGTTTGTTTGACCTGAAACTCTACCATCTTAATAAAGACATATTTCAAACACTGTATAATGTGTGTATGAAAATCATTTATGTGCTTAGTTTTAACTTTCAGTTGGTTTGGTGGGCTACTTTTAATACCGTACCTTTGATTTGACTTTGTAGTGATTTTTTGTTTTTTAATGTATTCTTCATGTTGCTTTTAGTAATCAGTGTACCAGAAGCGGACTTCTTTTTTGATTTTGTACGACATTTAATAGAATGGTTAAAAAAAGCAAGACCAATATCACAAAGAGATGGTAAGGGAGCGTCTCACAAATAAAATCTACGTAGGAGAGTACTGGGTCGATTATCTTGCAATGGACTGGTTTCTTCGTACCGAAGAAAACAATCCATTTCAAGCTCATTGACTTAACACACTTCTGCGCATATTCAATGTTGTCACATTATGATGAGTGGCTTAATAAGAAAATATACCTTCTTAACCCTATTTCTACTGGGCTATTTAGGGCTCTGAGAATCAATGTGCCCCCCCTCCGCTCCATAACTTTTAATAGAACCATGCTAGATCCGCCTTAAATTCACTGAAAATTGTAAGGTAGAATTACTTTCATTGTAGGAACAACACTGAATATGAACTATCAAGTATTCTTCATGAAGAAATTATGGACAACAACAGTCATAGGGAAAGATCCCAGTGCTGATTCAATATTTCATTACCACCAGGTAAGAAGAGATCATCTTTGAAGATCATATTTTCTACTTTAACTAAATAATCGCTGTGGAGAAGGGATCTTTGATCATCACTGCAGGCTTTGTAGTCTGAAGCCATGCTCAAAAATCACTCCTCCACAGTGATTTAGCTATATCTATTTATTCACATTCGTTAGATTCTCAGTATTCATAATCTATAAAATTTCTTGAATTTAAATGAATGTTGCATTAAACGACATAGGGGTCAAAGCTCTTAGAAACGCTACAGTCAATAGGTTTTTTTATGAGCAGCTTATATCGGTGGCTCTATTTTATAACGTGATTCTGTTTTAGGAATTACCCAAGTTACTTCGTGGGTATCATAAATGCAGTATAGAAGAAGTGATGACGTTAGCAGCATTACAGTATAAAATACGATTTGGTGACGAGAGAACACACTTACAAAATATTGTGTAAGATTTCATCCTAAATTTTATTCTGAATCATTTAGAGACCATCTTAAAATTTCGCTCCAAAACCAACTTTTTTGTTAAGGTTAAATCAACTGAGAACATTCAACAATGGACGGTACGAAGAAACCAATTCATTGCAAGATCATTGACTTAGTACTCTCCTCTTTAGGTTTTATTTTTAAGATGCTCCTTACCAGTGCTCATTTTTCATTATTTAAGAGATTTGAGAAACATTAGTAATAGATAACAAGACTAAATATAACTACCGGATATCACCTGTGGAGGAGTATTTAATAGTATAGTTTTCAGCTTGAAAGCTAAAACTATACTTAAAAACACACCTCCACCGGTGATGTCTGACAGTTTGGTTCTGTTAGAAAAAGCTGTCATAACAACAGCGATCGAAATGAGAGCAAACGATCATTGTGGAAGAGTGATTTTTGAGCATAGTTTCAGGCTTTGTAGCTTGAAGCTAGGCTCGAAATCTCTGCTCCGCTGTGATTATTTACTCTTTTTTTCAACCACTAAACACCCTTCTTGTTTCTTGGAAAAAATGATATACATATAAAAAGAAATTGGTAGTGGTGACATTCAAAGAAGGTGCGGTCAAGGGGGATTGAAACAGATTTTCGAAAAGTTGTCTCAAGGATGAAAATTAAAGCTAAAACAGCTTCATATTCCAATCAAAAGTTATAATATGGCAGAGGGCGAATTCCGTGCCTCCGTAGTTGGTGGCAGAAAGTTATTTTTAAGGTTTACATTGGCAGGCGCTCTGTACACGTTGAAT
>JAULBZ010002699.1:0-18135 GCA_032360805.1 Neoturris breviconis | reverse complement strand
GTGGGTGGGTAGGACGGTGGGACGGTGGCGGGTGGAGGGTGGGACGGTAGGACGGTGGGACGGTGGGACGGTGGACGGTTTGCGGTGGGACGGTGGACGGTGGTTTTGGAAAATGCCCTTAGTTCATTCATTTATTCCAAATAAAAACACTATTTGTATTAACTATCAACATTTTTATTTGCACTCTTTGTTTTTTATACGAAACCAAACAAACTCACCAAAACAGTAAGAAACTTTGACTATATAAAAAAAAATGGGCAATTACTTTGGTACTCAAACTAAATAAACCCAAGGGAATATATAAATAAATAATTATATACCTGATATAGCAGTTCACAAGATTATGCAGGTTTCTTCCCGATGGTTCGTCCTCGGATGTTCAAAATATATTTTGTCACTTTAAAACAACAGAAACCGGAACTTCAAAGGGTAATTAAATTCTGTCTAGAAATGTCTGTATTTATATTATTAAGTAGATGTTCTATAAGTGGGACTGGGACCCAAGACCCGGGACGCCTAAAAGTGGAACCCCTGAAAACTAGAAAAAGTGAAACAATATGAAACTTTAAGCAAGTCAAATTTTATAGAATATGATAATAAAATTTGAGAATGATAATAATATTTGCGAATCGGTGAATAAGAATAAATTTAGCTAATATTAGAAATTATTTTTAATTTTTATTTATGATTTAATATACAAACGGCACTCCATATCTTATGTATTCTGCCGTATTGAAATATTCTATAAAAGTTTGAATTGCTGAAAGTCTGTAATGACTTGTCCAATGACTTGTTCAAGGTCCATGACTTGTACTTTATGGAAGTTGACTTGGTTTCATTGTTAAAATTTGACTTGCTTAAAGTCTACGTTTCATATAATGCTGTTCAACTTTTTCAAATTTTTAGACGTCCCACTTTTCACTTTTAAAGGTCCCGGGTCCCAGTTATAGAAAATGCCATTTACGTATGTCATGTTGTTCAAATTTACAAGATTATTAACAACAATAGATTAGAAACTTTTTTGGCTTACGTTATCGACATGTGGTAAGAAATATTTAAAATGCCATCACGAATATGATTTATGATAATATAAAAGAGCAATTACGGTATATGATTTTTGTTACGTATCTCTTGCTGATCATATCATCAAATGTAGGGCTTTTTTCGATGGTTTAACTGTTAGACAGGGCATATAGTCAAACAATCTGGTAAAGTGCCCAACCTCGTTCCCAGGGCTTCTTGCCTTTTTGAAACACGGAAGAGCGGCTCTTCCGTGTTTCGAAAAGGCAAGAAGCCCTGGGAACGAGGTTGGTAAAGTTCCTAATGTTTGTTTTCTTTCCTGAATCTTATAAAGAATGCATTAAAGTCTTCAAACCTTTTTTGTCCTTTTTGTAAATCTTCCGGAGTCACGTAACAGTGACGTCATAGTCGAAAACATTTTATTACGAAAACCAAACATAAAAATAAGACCTATGTCTTAAACATCTGCAGAACACGCTGTTAGCCCCTGAATAATCTTCTTTATTGACTTTCAGGTGAGGAATTATTAAAATAGACATACTTTAGTACAGTACAAAAACGTTTGGACAAATTAATCTCAGACGTTGAATTTTCGAAAGAATTCGGACAAATTCCGGACATTAATCTCAAGAAAGAAAAACAGCAAACTAACAATACTGCAGTTAACAAGTACTAATTAAACATTTTTATCAAAAATCATCAAAATTACTTAAACAAAACTGCAGAAGCTGAGTCCAAGTCAGAAAATGGGTCTTTGAGGTTCATTACCAATAGTGTCCGATATGCCGGCCTTCTCTGTAATATTGTCTCAAATAAACATTATAACGTTAAGCCTCAGGCAACCTTTGGATTTTTAAGGCAAATAAAAAGTTTGGACAATAAAACAATCGAACACAAATACATTAGGACAAGCATTTGTTTGAATGCAAAAACCTTTTTGTACTTAGTGTACCAAAAGAATGACATTTGTATTCCTATTAAAGCTTGATTTCAACATAATCTGGATCCAGACTGGATAGGATTGGGTCACTTTAAAGTAATCCCTAGCTGAAAGTGCTGGCATAATCATGCCTTTTTGACAATTTTTTGTAACTTTAGACACTAATATCTTGGAAAACAGTGCCATTTCGTTCATCGTCACGTCATGCTTTTTTATTTAGACCTATTATTTATTTTATTCTGTAACGACTTTCAAAATTTCATAATCAATTTACTGCTAGGATTGAATTGCCCATAGATTAAACTTTCCAAAAATGTATGGGTTGATCTCAAGCTCGTCCCCAGCCCCTTTTGAATTTTTTCAAAAGGGGCTGGGGACGAGCTTGGGTTGATCTGGTACCAAATAGGTGTCACTAAAACTCGTTTTAAAGCCTTTTTGGGACTTTGACTCCCTGACTAATACCGGTGGGGTATGCAATGAAGCTTCTTGTAAAATGGTTCATGACAAACAAAAGAAGGTTGAACAGTTTCAAATTTAATTTCTTTTTCTGAAGAAATGGGAGAGGTCACAATATAACGTCATAAGGACCGAGGTAAAATAATTAATATCAGAATTTTCAAAAACTGCTTATTGCATACGTACGAAAGAGCAATCAAAATAGTATCAAGAACATACAAGAACCATATGCTGAAAATGGGTAGTTTCAAAGATCAATAGGGGGGAGGTGCGTTAAAAGGTGATAATGGTAACGATAAATATAAAATAGAACGATGAAAATGAAAACAGTGTATACAAATTTAATTTTATCAACGACTAGATCATCCTTATCATCTGCTGCATCACATAAAGATACCTTGAGTTTATGGCGATTCAACTGTCATCCAAATGCTTCATTCGCAATTAAAATTTTAAATTTATCATTCCACCGCAAATGATTTTTTCTCGTGCTAGGCTCTGCGAAGGAGAGTAACGATTTCCGCAGTTTATTGAATATATTTTTCATAATGGAATTGTTCAATAATTTCAGTTCCATTAAATGACACAGTTAGATAGGATGTCAATTGGAGGGGTGTTAAAATAGAGGAGGGGGTAAAAAGAGGAGGCATTAAAAAGGACGGTTGAAGATGTATGAATTTTACACACCGTATTAAAATCTTTCCACATAACCCAGTGGACAAAAACTTGTTCAAAGTCCGCAGTAAAAGCGCTAGAGCAACGTTGAAATGTTGTATTAATGACGTCATTAATTATGAGTAACATAACTAAAATCGAAAGCGTCTCCTGACTTAAACCTGTTTTTAATAAAGACAACACTAGGATGGTCTTTTAATTGAATTGACAATAGGATCGTCACAGAAATCAGAAAAATTTAAATTCCATCTTACTGTGTTTAGCGAGCTAGAAATATATATAAGACTGTGGAAATATCCCTTTTCTTTGGCTACTATACCACCATTTTCAACCAGATTTCTCTTTTCTGTAAAAAAAAAAGTTTGCGGGCATTCTAAAAACTCTTATTTCTAAGGGAGGGCTCACAGTTGTTTAGGAAAGATTGCTTTGCTTCCCTATTGCTATAGTTAGCCATGTCCTCGGGAGATTTAATATTATTGGCTATATTCCAAGCTCGTCCCCAGAACCTTTTGAAGGTGCTGGGGACGAGCTTGGGCCATATTCTATAATTAGATCGTTTTATTATAGCCTTCCTGAGATTCCTTGTTACATGATGCTACTAGCACGAAAAAAACTAGTTTTTAAACCTTAAGGGAGTAAAAAAAAGTAGATCAACGTTATCAGATTCTGAAATGTCCAGAAATATTCTGTTACCCACCAAATTTCCAAATATTTTATAACAGCAATCTGGGAAATAAGAAATTGCTCTGAATTTCAGATAATGCCAAATTATTCAAAATAGGTAGCGGTACCATAATTGAACTACCAAATTATTTAGATATATATGTTCTCACTATATTCTGCATATCAGAGCACTCAACAACAACGCAATGATTATTTCTCTTATTCACCATGTCATTCAAACTATTTTTTCCAAAATACCCCTGCCAGGTCAAAGCATGTTTTGAAATTAATAATGTACAAATTAAATCGATTCTCTCTTATTTCTGTTCCGGCTACTTTCTAAAACTCCATGGGCTTATGGGCTAATGAAGCTGCTACTTAAATGGGGATATTTCGCGAATAAATACCTTCGATGACCATCTAAAGCGACATTTAAACAAATTACAAAATAACACAAGTCGTCTCTCTCTCCAAAGGTTTGATTTCTAAATTCATCTGACATTGCATGTCGTCAGGGAACACTTCTTCGATGGTTTTCCGATTACCAATCTCATTGTTGTCAAACTTTATAATTTGTTGGTCAATTGCAATACCTTCTTTTTCTTGAATTTCCCTTTTCAATTTAAAGATGGTATGTGTTCTTAGAGTGTTAAAACAAATCAATTTATCATCTGGCATCTGCACCAGCACCTTGATCTCGAGAGGGACGGTTCTAAATTTTAAAACGAGAAGTAATGTTGATTCTTTCTGTACATCGTAATCACTAAGTGTGAGGTTGGCATTCAGTTGTTTCCCATTAAAAAACAATCTCTGTTGATCAGGTGGAAAACCTTCCTTATCTTGGATTTTTGCCATACAGTTTTCTAATGTGTCAGAAGGTTCCACTTCTAAAGTTATTACCTTTCCTGAAGGTGTTTTAACAAAGATTTGCATACCACCACGAAGTCTTAAAACGAGATGAAGTGTCGATTCGTTTTGAACATTATAGTCTGAAAGTGTTCTTCCATCTTCCAGTTGTTGACCAGCAAATATTAACCTCTGCTGGTCTGGTGGAATACCTTCCTTATCTTGAATTTTAGCCTTACAATTTATTATTGTGTCGGACGGTTTTACTTCTATGGTAATCGTTTTCCCGGTAAGTGTCTTGAAAAAGATTTTCATGCCACCTCGAAGTCTAAGAACGAGATATATTGTTGATTCATTTGGGATATTATAATCCAAGAGTGTTCTATGGTTATCTAAATGCACACCTGAAAATATCAATTTCTGTAGATCAGCTCTTATACCTTCCTTATTTTGAATAATTTCCTTGCAGGTTTTGATTGTGTCTGAACGTTTAACTTGCATGGTTATTGTTTTTCCAGGTAAAGTTTTAACGTATATTTGTATGCCTTCTTGAAATCTGGGCACGTAAATCGCTTCATTATTTCTCATAATATATTCTGTATAGCATTTTTGTTTTTCACACTTCTTTTTCGCAAACAAGAGTATCTGCTGGTTTGGTGTTTGAATGGATTTCATAACAAGAATACTCCAGTGTGATCCAACTGTAAATGCTTCGTTCAATCAAACGTTCCAAACAACTTCAAATAACCAAGCAACTTCAGAATTTTGTAACCTGATATATATTCTTTGAAATGTAATCCATACGATATTGAAAATTCCTGCTGTTTCTATTCGTTTGACTACTGGCTCTTGTAGAAGTTTCAGTTGTATTAATCTAACATTATTAAATATGTATCTATACTCTGTATCATATTGCGGTTTGTTGAACCATCTATAGGCTTCTGGGCGTCACTAGCTGGCTATGATATAACTTTCGATCACTACTAAACAGTTGGTGTGTGGTAATAAAGAATTTCTTGTTGATAATTTGAAGTTATTATCACTTTATGTGTTGCATTTTGTTGCATGAAGGGTAGTGCTGGATATAAGTTGCTTTTCTTCGTACACAACTATAAGTATTTGATTAAATTCTTTTCAGTTATGAACATATGACAGTTATGAACATATGACTTAAACAACAAACCACATAAAGCAATATGCACTTAATAATAAACGATTTACATTGATCTTATTTATAACTTAAAGGTCGATTTACACTTCGTGTCTTTTTTAAGGCTTTAATTTAATTTTGGCGCAACATGAGCCAACATATTTGGAATTGTTGCATTGATTGTTGCGTTCGTTTATCCATCACACCCAACATGCAAAATAATAATATCATTTCGCAAAACAATGGTTATCTGTAAAGCAACTAGAAGCCCTTGTGGTTTGAAAAATCACACCTCACATGTAAAGCTGCGTTTGTTTACACACTGTGATTAATTGGGCCGATTTTGGCCATCTTGAAAAATAGGTTACTACGAAAAACTATAGAGAGTAAACGAAAGGAGTAGTTTAATTTGATGAGTGCAGGTCTAGTGACATTGCTGCGTCAGCCTGCCTTTTAACCCTATTCACCTTGGGCTATTTTGGGCTGGTGTAGCCCTGAGGCATAAAGGGCCCGCGACAATTATTTTCCGAATCGCTAATGCTTATAATATAAAACTTGGTAGACTTATAGAAAAACTCGATACAAACACTTTGATCAAAAAATTTGACTTTATGGCGTCACTTATACCTGCTATGACGACATCAATAATGAAAAATGCTCTAAAATGACTGTGGCGTTTATTTCCAAACTACTGCCACTCACTCGCCACTCTACAATATCAGAAGTACGTGAGTTACTGTTAAATCTGAGAAATGATTGTTCTACTGGACATGACGCTATCCCAGTCAGATATATTAAACCAGTTGCAGATATACTCGTATCACCATTGACATACGTAATTAATAACTGTATTGATAACGGGTATTTTTCCAGACGAATGGAAAGTAGCCCGAGTGTGTCCTATCCCGAAAGTGAAAAATCCTGTCAAAGATTTTTGAAAAGGTAATTCTCAATCAGTTACCAAGTTTTATTGAAATACACAATTGTTACATCCTATAAATTACGCTGTATATTATGTCGACTATGGCCAGCCCATGTTCGGTAAAGTATACACCGTTCCACTATATAAACCTAGGACCACGTGTGTAGAGTCAGTCCAGTTTAGAATATAAGGTTAGTCCTATGTGGACGTACTGTGTCTTCCTTGTGTGGAACCCAAGATACAACAACAATGTCTACAAAACAACCCAATCAGGATACCGCAAAGGACACTCAAGTACTTCTATTCAGATGAAATTGAAAGACGACATTCAACGAGCAATGAATAACAATGAAGTCATGTTATCTGTGTTTGCTGATTGTAATAAAGCTTTTGATACTGTTAATTATAAGATCTTACTAAGGAAATTACGTGCACTAGAATTAAAGGTCATTATATTTTATCAACAACTACCTTACTGGAAGAAAACAATACGTACAAATTGATGATAAACGATCACCGCGCTCAAAATGTTACCTATGGTGTGCCTCAGGGTAGCATTCTGGGACCAATATTATTCAACCTATACGTATATGACATGTCAGATAACATCACTGCGACATGTTTTTAATTTGCAGACGACACAACTATATATCGTAATTGCAACGTTACTAGAAGAGATTTAACTTCACTTGTTTCATGCCAGACGAAACAAAAGTATGGTATTTAGTACACCACAAATGAGTCGTAGCACAAGCTAGATAGTGATAATACATTTACCATTAACTCAAGTAACGAAAATTATTTAGAAACAGTTACATCTTGGAAAGTTTTTGGAATAAAACTACAGGAAAATTTGAATTGGAACGAACGTATCAATACATTACTTTCAGATGGCTACAGCACTCTACGAACACTACGAAAAATCAAAAGAGTAACATCGTATCATATTCGCAAAAATCTAGTTGAAAGTTTGATACTGTAAAGAATCGACTATGGAAATGTTATCTATAAGAACATCACCTTGACTCAGCTATCTAGACTGCAACGTTTGCAAAGCTCCGCTGTAGGATATGTAATTGGACGCTATGCAAAGATAAACGACGTAATTTCGTTAAAATGGTTACCCATTAAAGAACGAATCGAATTTGCTTTTGCTAAGATGGCTTTTAAAGCGCTAAATGATGATTCGTGGCCAGAATACCTACCAATAACGAAAAACGAGCAACTTGGAAAATTTACGCCAAAGCGGGGAGGGCATGTACTTTTCCCTAAGCCACAGTTTGCATTTTAACAAATCTCACTCTCACTTAAAAGAAAATTTACGTCTAAATATTAAAGCAGACGATAATACGTCGCATTTATTTACGTTGATAAGACGTTCATATTCTAAACCTACACGTTTTTATCACGCCAATGAATATAAAAGTATGAGTTCCTTGCAAAAGAAAGATTGCTGCATGATCTGTGAGCTCAGGGTACTTCTAAAATACAGAAAATATGAACAAACTGTACTATTTAAATTTGTTTGTTATTCTAAATTCAGCAGAATGGCCCAGGAAATCGTTTTGAGGCCATTTTAGAGGGCCTAAACCGAAAAACCTTCTTTGTCGCCCAGTCATTAAAATTCGTATCGTCTGCCCTGAATAAACGAAAATACTTGCGTACTTGCTCAATGCAAATCCTCGTAGCTTGTTCAAACTACACGCAGCTCTGTGATGACTGGTTGTTAGCAAAATCTTTGACATGATCTTTTCTGTGTCTTAGGCAGACTCTTAATTGACAGAATATATTTGCTTGGCATGGGTCCTTTTAACTTTTACCTCTTTACTTTGACGAAGAAATATAAACAAGAAAAACCTCCGTCTTGAACATCTGCAGTCCTCCATTAAAGACATAGTTTGAAGGTTTGAAATTAGAGAGAAATGTCAGCAATTAGTACACTGAACTTACTGAATTTCTCCTCCACAGAGGTTTAAAATTAAAATATATCCACCAAGCCTCTGGGAAAGAGAGTGATTAAAATACACACCACAAGTAAAAGATAATTCTGGAATAGAACCACGGGGAGTCGCTAGAGATTTATCAATCAGTGATTTCTCGAGTAGACTCGACGCTGTTTGTCTAGTCAGTCAAAATAGATTGTAGGAGCAAAAAATAAGTGACGTCACAAAAAGTCCACTTCTTTTATATATTATAAAGATTTTATTGTGTAGCTAAAACAAAGAAAATTAAATTCATATTACTTTGCGCATGCGTGTAGTACTTCGCAAATACTTCTCTCCAAAGAAATTAAACAATTCCTGAAAGAAATTTTCAGTAAACCAAAAACGAACACCCGCGCTTTAGATGAAAATCCCGTTTAAACTGGATATGTCATACTTGACTCCTATATTTCATATACATCTCAACATAGCCGGCAACATTATCTCACAACGTAACAAACTTTATTTACGCCCCACCCCACACACCACACAAAATGACCGCCTGTTTACCCTCGAGTTCACACTAAAAATCAATTTTGAAACATAAGGCACGTCATATTATATGCATTAGGCGAGACTGATCCCAGCGTGAAGCAGTTTGAATAGAAAAGCCCTAACTATGTTATGAAATATATGAGACGGATCTAGACTCTGTATATCCCAGAATGCATTAGATATTTCACAAGTGTCGTTTGTTGTTGCATTTTATTTGCTTCGCGTTTGGCGTAAGAACGATTGATCCAAATGTGAAGCAGTTTGAATAGACACCTCGAACTTAAGCTAGGATTGGGTTTCAGACTTCTATTCAACATGCTTCGCGTTTGGATCAATATCCCCTGCGCCAAACGTGAAGCAAATATGATACAAAAAACAAATGACAGTTTTATAAGATCTAATGCATTCTGGGACAAATATAGCCTAGATCCCTCTTATATATTTCATAATATTTCCAGGGTTAGGTTCCAGACTTCTATTCAACTTGCTGCACGTTTGGATCAGTCTCCCCAGCGCCAAACGTTAAGCAAATAAAATTTAAAAAAGGACAGTTTTGAGAGATCTAACGCATTCTGAGACAAACATAGCCTAGATTTCTCTTATATATTTCATAACATAGCTCGGATTAGGTTCCAGACTTCTATTCAACTAGCTTTATATTTGGATCAGTCTCCCTTGCGCCAAACGTGAAGCAAATATAATGCAAAAACAAATGACAGTTTAAGAGATCTAACGCATTCTGGGACAAATATAGCCTAGATCCCTCTTTTATATTTCATAACATAGCTAGAATTAGGTTACAGACCTCTATTCAACTTGCTTCACGTTTGGTCAGTCTCCTCTGTGCCAAACGGGAAGCAAATATAATGCAAAAAAAACAAATGACAGTTTCGAGAGATCTAACGCATTCTGGGCCAAATATGGCCTAGATCCCTCTTATTTATTTTTATATTTCATAACATAGCTATAGGATTAGATTCGAGACTTTAGCTATGTTTTTGCGCTTTTATCTTTTCGTGTATTTCTGTCTATCAAAAAAACATCTTTTGGGCATAGAGATTAATTATAAAAACACAAACGAGAAGTTTGTTGAAATACATACATTTTTTTTCTTCTGTACGGATATTTCGTCTAATCACTATTAGTATGATAGTACAACGATATTAAAATTCTGTTAATATTTTACAAAAATATTATGATGTTCAAGTTTGTTTTTCGGTTCATCATGTTTTTTTTTAGTAGTTTTTTTAGCTTATTCCGTATACATGTGTTTATTCCTAGCTTATTCCTCTTCTGTTTTTCTAAGTTAGTTTTTTTTTATTGCAAATTATTTGTGTGTGTTTTTAGAGTATTTTTTATTTAAACTTCCTTTTTATTATCGAAGAAACAATAATATTTTCTTGCGTAAAAGATCTTTTCGTTTCCCCCTGAATAGTTTCAATACTGCAAATAAGCGATGAGAATTTGATCTGACCTTTTACATTTTTCTTTTGTGTTTTGTTTATATTTTTATAAATACTTAATGTGCTTCACGTTTGGTTTTGCTTCGCGTTTGGCTCCCAACAAAGGCTGATCTAATATTTCTTTGATCGGTAAATAGATAATCGGTACTAGCAGTTATAATAATGTTTACAGTAAGTAAACCACAGTTAAAGTTGAAATTTCATGAAACATAATATTTTCCATAAAAACATTTTATTCCTCTGTGCAGATCTATTTTGTCAGGAGAGTATCAAGATTTTCAATCAATTTCAAATATATACATTTTATTTATATTGAAAGATAATCGATTGCACAGTCAACCTCGTTCCCAGGGCTTCTTCTCTCTTGACGTTTATGCACAGTCACAAGAAAGATATCGTTTGGTAAAAACTTAAATAAATTTCATCTACAATGAATATTCATAAATATTTGAGACAAAGTGAAATTCGTGTAATAATTCAGAATTTCAACGTATAGACAAAAGCTTTAAATTTGTTAAATTTTGATTAGCAAGACAAAACTCAACCTCGTTCCCAGGGCTTCTTGCCTTTTCGAAACACGGAAGAGCGGCAAAGAAAAGGCAAGAAGCCCTGGGAACGAGGTTGGACAAAACTATGCCAAAATTCAAATTTGTTCCACGTAGTGTCATACCCAGAGATTTTTGAGCATACCTTTTCTGAGCAGTAAATAAAACCTTCCCTTGGGCTGATGAAAACAGTAATTTATCTCAACCTCGTTTCCAGGGCTTCTTCTCTTTTGTCATTTAGCGTTAAACGTCAAGAGAGAAGAAGCATTGGGAACGAGGTTGAAGTTATCTTTACCTCTATTTGATTGTCAAATATTTGAACATTACAGGTAAAGACTTGTTTTTTTCTAATATCATAATTGAGTGATGATGTGAATTAGTATCATAAAGAAGAGAATGAAAATCAAAATTTGCTCAATAATTTGGGCTTCCATACCGGTATCAAAATTGCCCCGGGTCTGGCACTGCCAAGAGCCTGGATAGTAGGTTGCTTGGAACAGCAGAATTTGTTATGTTTGCAAAAAGAACCCCAAAGATTCTAAGTGATAAGTCTACTTGATATTGATAAATCTCTGTCAATAAATCTCTGTCAATAAATCTCTGTCGATTAGTCTCTGTCGATAAGTCTCTGTCGATAGGTTTCTTTCGATAGGTTTCTTTCGACGAGTCCCTGTCGACGAGTCCCTGTCGACGAGTCCCTGTCGACGAGTCCCTGTCGACGAGTCCCTGTCGACGAGTCTCTCTCGACGATTATCTCTCGATAAATCACTAGGCACTTATGTTTTACTTGTGGCGTATATTGCTTGTCAAAATTCGTAATTATGTCCAAGATAAATAATTATTTCCTCTTCTTGAAAATTTGATAGTATGATTCTGGTGCTATAAATATTCTATTGTTTCAGCTGATAATTCTAGAATAATGTTTGTTAGGTAATAGTGGTTAAAATAAGAGTAAATAATCACTGTGAAGGGGATTGTTTTAGTATACATGTACTGTATACATAGCTTCAGGATTTTATTAAGTCATGGAGGATAGTTATTAGGCAGTCATGATGGAGGGTAATATTACGTATTTCTTGTGATTGGTTATAAGTTCATGCCTTACGTTGATGAGTTAAATCCATTTTCCGAAGCAAATCCATGCAAAAATATCAATCAAAATGTAGGAGCACCATTTTTTATTTTTTTATAAATCTATATATAAGTAGTTTAAGTTTTAAACAAAGTAAGCTAAACTTTAACACTACACAGCTGCACTAGATGATTTTTTTTTGTCTTGAAACCTTGAATAAAGACTTATATACTGTATATATAAAGGAAAAATTAAGATATTTGCCAGAGGTTATTACACATAGTCCTTTACTACTACTTGTTGTAATTTGGGACTGGAGCTCGGGCTACTACATTCTGTCCTGTTAGCAATACCATAGTCATTTTGCAATCTATCAATCATTGCATTTGGCAACTTGCCTTAATTATCTAAAGGGTACACATTGTTTCAGCTTGGGAGCTCGATTATCAACACACTTTTCTAATTTGTAGATAGATAGCTGGCTAGGTAGCTAGGTAGCTATAACTAAACAACAACACAACATATACGTGCTCAATTAAATCAAAACAAGAATTTTTTGATCTCTAAAGTATACCAAATTCTATACTCTTCATGTTTAGTATCATATGTTAGCATCAACCTCGTTCCCAGGGCTTCTTCTCTCTTGACGTTTAAAGAGAGAAGAAGCGCTGGGATTGAGGTTGATGTTAGCGTTACAAAAATAATGAATGACAAGTCAAAACAATCGATAAAATTCAAGCATGACGATAGCAAACATTTATTGTTTCTTCGACACGTTTGGCCTACACTACCGTTCGACATGACAGTTTTGTTTTGATCTCAGGCACTCGAACCAAAAGTCATGATCTGAAAATAAAAGTTGTGCCTATTATTATATACAAAAAGGCGGTGAACAGATGACAAGTGGGCGGATATTCGCTGTTTCAAGAAACGAATATTAAATTAAAGTTATAACTTTTAGTTAACGCCAACCGTCAAAACAAAAACCGTTAAAAGATATCCAAAAATTGCAATCAAAACTAGTAGATATGTTGGTGAAAAAACCGCGACAAGAGGCAATGTTCTGGGTTTTTTATAGGGTTACATAGCTGTTGCTAGAGGCGTTGCTATGTATCTATACCCATAGATTTACCCTCTTCTATTGTTAATCATTTTAGGGGGACTTACAAAGTAAAATCATTAATAAAATGTTCTATAGAAGTCTTCTACACATTAAAGTATCGATTTACTTCAGAAAAAGATTTTGGAAATTTTGAAATTTTTTAGGGGGCTTTCTCCTTAAGCATACTACCTTACGTAAATGTTCGATTAAATGCCGCTTCTAAATATTTGCCTTAATGCTGGCTGAGATATGACATTATGTAGTTTATTTGACACGATAATGCTGAGAAAGCCAGCATATCGGACACTATAGGTCATGAGCTTTGCAGTATCGAATAAAATTCTTCCAAATTTACTAAACTAAATAAACTAAATAGACATGATAAAAATGGTACTATACTATCGCTATCTCCAGGGCTTGTTTAGCAGTCATTTAGTCAACCTCGTTCCCAGGGTTTCTTGCCTTTTTGAAACACGGAAACACGCCTAGTACCGAGGCTTCTGTAACAAATTTGAATTTTCGTTCTGTTTGACTTGCTAATCGGATTTTAAGGCTTTCCGTCTTAGTTGAAATTCCTTATTTCACTTTGTCCCAAGGATTATTGTGCGGGATTGTAGTAGCTAGATTAGTTGATTTATTATTGGCGTCTCTCCCGTTAAAAAGCGGAAAGAAGCCCTGGGAACGAAGTTGAATTTCACCTTTATTTTAACGTGTGTTTTAGCTTTTTAGCTTTTTGTTAATTTCCTAAAAGCATTTCGTAAATGCGTTTTTTTATTAATAACTTTTTTTATGGTGCATTACACCAATGAAATTTCACAAGTAGTCGCAGGTGTCTTGTGACTGCGCCCATTTTCGCCTGATGTAGTAAATAAAAACCGTATTTTCAGTGTCAAAAAGGATTTTATATATGAAATCGAAATTGAAATATTTTTAAAATCAATATCTTGTGATCTTGTCATTTACCATAATTTCCGCTAAATTTGAGCGATATAGCACATCAAACACGTGAAAATACCATTTCCTATTGTTTTCAAGGAATTGTATTGTTCTCAAGACAATATAAGGATAATAGCCTATTATCTACCAATTTTTTAACATTTTTCACTTAGGTTTGATGAGAACATTATCTGTACAAATTTTTATTAAGAATTTAAAGTAGTTTAAATATGCTGCCGAAAGGACCCCAGATAAAATAGGGTTAATTTGTTCGAACTTCCCGCTATTTTAACATGTATTTGAGATTTTTAGCGAGTTGACTGTTATTGATTTCCTAAAAGTTAATAAGCGGGGGAATTGGAATAAGAGCGGGATAAATTTCCAAAAAGTAATAAGCGTCTCCCTCGTTTATTTGATACTGCAGAGTAGCTCTGTATGTTTCGCCCAGTGAGTAAAAACCAGTGAAAATATTCACAGTGAAGACTCTAGAATAATGTTGAATTCGTTACTCTGGTGTCTTTACTTTGGATTGCCCATTAGACAGTGTCTTTTAGTTTATTTACAATTTCAGTGTTAATTTGTTTTATACTTTAGTAGCGGACAGACAGTACCCAGCCGGCAAAAACCTGTTTAAAGTCAGCAAAATAGCGTTAGAATAACGTTCTTTGAACATTGTTCTAACGTTATTTTGCTTACTTTGAGCAGGTTTTTACGCCCTGGGCCAGTAAACAAAATCTAGTTTAAAGTCTGCATTAAAGACATTGTTTTCATCCTTGTTCTAGTGTCTTTGATAAAGGCTTAGAGCAAGATTTTACCGGTTTAGTAATAGCAGAAATTTTCATTGAAGTATTTTATCCTGTTTTGTAAATATTCATAACAACTAATTGGCTAGGGCTTCCTCAATTCTTAGGACGTTATTTAAAAAGAACAAAGAGAAGCCTGGGGATGATGTTATATGAGAGAAATTCAACTGATAATCGTTTCACAGGTATGCTATATATTTATTTGAAAAATCTTGATTATAAAATTAATTATTAAGATATACCCGAAATTTCGATGTTTATTGAATCAGGATTTATGATTCTGTTTTTCCTTGTTTCGTTTTCATACTTGCTCGCCAAAGGTGGACGTCCAAAGATATCTTTTAGAACATGTCGCACTATCTGTTGTTCTATTGGTCTAGTCTCTATTAATTGTGATTCTAATTCGTTACTTGTGACAAACGACACATTTACTTGTGACAAATGACACATTTATTTGTGACAAAAGACACATTTACTTGTGACAAATGACACATTTACTTGTGTCAAATTAAACATTTACTTGTGACAAATGACACATTTGACTTTTGGGCGTGAATTTATTAATTGTACGAGGGACAATTTTTAAGGTAAAATTGTCGGGAGGCAATTCTACATGGGGGCAATTGTCCGGGGGTGGGAGAAGATTTTCCAGGGGATAATTATTATGGAGCTTAAAATAACGGAGTTCCCTTGGTGTAAGGAAAGAAAATATGATAATTTTTTTTAGATTAATATATGCTTAACAGAATTATCGTTTTTCTTCCCTCCTGGAAAAAAAAAAGATATTTCCCACGAAAAATAATCTTATATATAGAAAGTTAATTCTTTTAGCAGCTGTAATTGATCGATATTTTTAAACTGTATAATAATAAAGGGAAACAGGGATATTTTTAATTTTGAAAAGTCATACAAAAAAGACTGAGTTCTATGTCAGATGTAAGGTTGATTTCCAACAGGCAAGAAATTCCGCACAAAAGCCAAAAGAAGACATTCCAATGGTGGATATTGACATCACACGATGCGTGATGTCAATTACCACAATTGGAATGTCTTCTTTTGACTTTCCCGCGGAATCTTTTGCCTAGTGTAAATTTAATTAAATATGGCGATGCTACTGATACTAGTAATCGTACTGTTCCTTGTAATATTTTCAAGTAATGTTTACACTCAAGGTAAGGTATTTTATTGTATTTTTTCTTTTATTTTTCTGGATTACTTAGCTCTTTACCTATTGCTTTGTGTTGATACTACTTTTTTAAATAAAGTTATCTAATTTCTTCCTTTGGCTCTGAAACGTTGAAATGATTCTGGCTTGTGACGCTGACAAACAAACAGTGACTTTAAAATCACCATTGTGTAACAATGTTATAAAGAACGACTTGTTTACGAAAACGTAAGAAAGAATCATTTAGAAAATATATATTACATTTATTTGCACGTTGATTCAACTTTAGTTCAACATCGTAACAAGTTAATCAATACTGAAAAGACCCTCCTACCAAGCCGGCAAAAACCTGTTCAAAGTCAGAAAAATAACGTTAGAACAACGTTCACAGAACATTGTTCTAATGTTATTTTTCTGTCTTTAAACAGACGAAAAAAAAAATAAACATAGACGACAACGAATGATAGTGCAGGAACATAAACACGCATTCAACAAGAAACTTGTCACGAACTTATCAAACCACATACTAACTACAGAAGAACAGGAATTACTAAGCTTAGGAATAGGATTCGTACCAACACCATATAGACTAAAAAAAAAGAATTATTTTCAACTTGGACACGCCCACAACCAGAGAATGACACATTAAACATTTACATAGAACAACTTGAGTCTTTTACATCCAACACGCTCAATGTTAACAACACTCTTACTTCAATTATCTACCACCACAACTACAAACAGCCATGAACCACCTTAATGATAACACGCAAATTACAATCAAACCAACATCAACGAAATAAGAACGGAACATCTATCAGACGCAAACACATATAAAGAACTACCATACGACCCAACTAAACAAATTGCAAGGGATGCGAGAACACTTATTCGATATCTACACATCAAACACCACATAGACGACGCTACGAAAGATTTCTTATCACCTGCTATTAATCCACGAACTCCTCTATTCTACGGTCTACCCAAGATACATAAACCACTAGCACCCACCACGCCCTATTGTATCCGGATGTGATAAACCTACAAACAATCTTTCCAAATATATCACACACTTTATTCAACCACTTGCAGAAAAACTACCTTCTCATATTCGGGATAAAAAACATTTTCTACAACTCATTCAGAATATACCCACTCTTCTGGAAAATGCAATCCTTGTCACTGACGCAAAATCCCTAAACACGAACATACCGCACAGCGAAGGAATAGAAGCAACTATACAATATATCAACGATCCATCACATGAAGAACCGTCATACACACCTCCTGACAACACACTTCGCATCATCATGGACATAATACTCAACAGGATATCATCAACAAACAATGTAACGATTACAACAACAAAAAATACTTCCATTCGTCACCCATACTCACAAACTGGCCAACAACTATCCAAATTCATCAAACAGTCTTGGCCACAACTGATCTTTTACTCAACAGAATATGACTTCACTATCATATACATAGCACACTTTTAAACCGGACTGACTAAACGGCTCATGCTACTCACAGAACTAAACTTGACCAAATCAACATAACTAGACAGAACAAACAACAACTAGACTGGATAACGTACAATAACATTCATATATGCAAAAAGACTCGACTATAGAACTTTACAACTGGACTTGACAAACAATCATCTCAAACACACACACACACAATATACACCATTTGTCTAAATAGACTGGAAGAATACTACTAACAAACGGACTTTTCCACCTAGACTTGACGATACACATCACTCACGTGCATACGCATGTAACACTTTGAAACCATCTGAACATACGATCAATGTCTTGCATAAAACTAGACTTGACAATTAATATATCTCCAAATTATTTATTTATTTATTATTTTATTTTCTTTGGGT
>JAULBZ010002698.1:1700-18154 GCA_032360805.1 Neoturris breviconis | reverse complement strand
GCTACAAATTCTGAAGCAATGCTCAAAAATCACTTCTCCACAGTGACTATTTATCCTTATTTCAAACACTGACCATTTACTTTTAATCATTCCCCCTCTCAAGGCTGAGGCCACTATTAAGCGCTGTTGACACCAGATGATTTATCGTATAAAATTTGTCGTGTAATATTAATTGCATAAGTGTAAACAACAAAATCTGACGTTTTTTACTCCCTAAAATTAATCTTAATTTTTTAAAATTTAAACATCTTTAACTTTTAAGATTAATCGTGGGGTTTTAACCAATCAGCACATTAAAAATGTTTCTTTGGAAGTCATTGCATTGCACCTGGAGGAGCTTTTCTAAAAAGAAAAATATAAAAATCTTTATAGTGTAAACAGCAAGGGTTCTATGATTAATCGTAACAAAAAAGTTTCAGATTATTCTTATACGATAAATCGTCTGGTGTCAACGAGGCTTTAGGAGAGGGGGTACCTTTTTACCACCTCCTGATCTCCATCCTTCTCCTGATAGGGGATACAACCCTCAATCTACCTTATTTACCCTGAAACATGGCCGAAACCACTTTACAGGTCCAGAGTTTTAGAAAAAAAGGGTCCAAAAAGGGTTACATTTTCGGTCTAATGAATTGAAAAGGTGGAGTACCATCCTGAAATTTGGTTATGGCATTGTGGGCAATTTGGTGTGTACATGATGCTATGATGTATAATCTGTGTACGCAATTCATATCCACTGTGGAGGAGTGATTTTCGAGAATTATTAAGTTGACAATTGAATTCTATTAGGCATGGTCTATATACATAGAGTATAGTTAATTTACTTTGCCATTACAATAATAGTATAAACATAGTACTATGATGTATGCAAATAATTTTCATACGGTAGGTTTATTTAACTTTTGCCCAGGTTGGCAGGCTTTCAATATTGTTCCTTTGATTTATAGAAATAAGTTTATGTCAATCCACTCTAACATGTATGGCTGCTAGTATGTCTGTACAACCTGATAATGTGGAAGTTTTAAAGTTATTACAAAGAAATACGATGCCAAAGAAAGGTGCCATAGAAATTAAACAAAATACACATGAGATTACAACAGAAACATCATGGTTGGTTGGCCATTGTATTCAACAACTTTCACATGCAACAAAAGGTAATATCTAACAGTACTTTAAATAAGAGCAAATAAGCACTGTGGAGGAGTTTTTGAGTATAGCTTCAGGCTAGAATGTATGAAGCTATGTCTTTCTCTACAGTGATATAAAATAACCATTAGTTTCCATTAGTCAATTAGAGAAGAAATTTCTCAATGCTACAAGCCTCAAAATAACGGTCAGTCATCACCTGTGGAAGAGTGTTTTTTGAGTAAAGTTTCAGCTTTAAAGCTGAAAACTGTATTCAAAAACACTCCTCCACAGGTGATGTCCAACCATTATATTGAGGCTTGATGTTATATATTAAGTAACCCAATGGGCAAAAAAATGTTTAAAGACACAGAACAACATTGATAATGTTGTACTAGCATCTTTACTGCGGACTTTGAACTAGGTTTATCCCACTAGATGAGGTCATGAAATTTCATTATTTTCTATTGATAGACCCACCTCAATTACAAGATATCTTTGGTAATTTTCAATTACAAGATTTCTCTATACCCAAGGGTATAATTTAATGTAATTAAAAACTCACTCTGTGATAAGACCCTCCTTAGAATTTGCTAAGAAAATAGAATAGACGAACATTCAGTGATATGGTGAAAAAGATTAGGTAATCCTTTTGAAGCGGACATTCAACAAGAAGTACCAGACATATGACAATTGATGAGAGTGAAAGTGAAGACGAAATTAAAATTGATATTATGCAAAAAGCGTCAGATTATGTAACTGATAAAGTCATAAGTCTTTTTTATCTTATCCCAAACTCTTGTACTAGTATAAAAAAAAACTGTCAACTACAAGGCCCTTTTAGTATAGGACCCCCTAGATATATTTTCGAAAAATACAAGAACTGGTCTTATAATTGAGGAAATACGATAATTTTTAGGAAGGACATCAAATGCAAATTAGTATTTTGATTTTAAGTTTAGTTTTTTTGCTTACAATCCATACCACTTTGCATATTAGTACCACAGGCTATGGATGTTAGGTAACGAATTTTGGAGATGGCCCCTTATATAATGCACAAAACCAAAACTTCAATAAAATGTGAGCCTGATTAGACAAAATATTGGAAATGATATGATAAACATATTGGAAATACTTTCAAAAGATCTTACTTTAGTAGTAAAAAAAAGTAATAATAATCTCTGTGGAGGAGTGATTAGGTTGAGGCGTTATAGACTCAAGCTCTACTCAAAAATCTCTTCTCCACAGTGATTAATGCTCTTATTCCAACCACTGTTGATTTAATGAATAACAGGTGTTGCAAACTTTCTGTTTAGATACTTCCCGTGAGGCTCGGTTATCATCAGAGTATATTCAATTATTTACTGTTATTTTACGATGCCATCCTCAAATGATTAATAAGTATGTTGTATGTTGTGCTGAGTCAACGATCTTGTAATTGATTGGGGTTTTTTTGTACCGAAGAAACCAATCAATTTCAAGCTTGTTGACATAACACACTCTATCTACTAGATGATTTTGCAGTTGGTTCAAGAAATCAATCAATTACAAGCTCATTGACTTAGCACCCTTCTCTGAACAAATCAGTAATTTTTAGCCTGCTAAACCAAAAAAGTTATGTATATTCAAATTACAATCATGGACATAAATTATGATAAAAACACAAACGTAACATCTTCCTTCCCCTCCCCGCACCTCTTCATTTTATTTATGTAAAATATATACCACGTGTTTTGGCTGAGGTCTCACTTGAGTTTCTAAACGGTATGAAAGATAGCAAAACAAAAGACAACTCATTATTCAACGAAAAACATCTTAGTGAGTCCTTCAAACAAACAAAAATGGTCCTAAAGATAAAACGCTATTTTAGCAAGATAAAAACATAAAACAATGTTTTATTTTGTATAATATAACAACGTAATAATAAGTTGGAAAATGACTCGTTGATTTTGAAATTGAAAATCAGTACGGGAGTAGCTTAATTTTTGGAAGTTGGACAGTACTGATGCTTGTAAAAAAAAAATTGTATCGGCAAAAAATTGTATCGGCAAAAAAAAATTTTTTTCTAAAAGTGGAGGCTTTTTGCAAGTATTTAATTCTGCAAATTATATATTTGCTTGTTAAATTTTTGGAAGAGCCCCAACCTGCGCAGTTTAATCTCACACTCCTAATGGTTAAATTGATATTTAAAGATTATGTATTCCTACCTTGGTATTCTTCACCGAGACACATAGTTGCTGTCATTACACAACCACGGCATTAGAGTCACATGATTTTGTAATTGTTTGCTTTTTTGTGTTCTTTCCAGGCAGCAACGTGATCGTACCATTGATTTCCTTATAAACGTATTCATGTTTTCTGCTGACCCTAACACAAGTATACATGCTATCAAGGTATTTATATATATTCACCTCTTTGTATTATTGTGTTTGATATAAGTACAAATATCACTGTGGAGGAGAGATATTTGATAATAGGTTCAGGTTATGAAGCTTAAAGCTCTACTCAATAATCACTCCTTCATAGCGATTATTTGTTAAGTACTGCAGTTAACATTTTCTCTAATATTTCTTGTATAACCTTATTTATATGTGCAATTTAATGGTCGAATTAAGAGCAAATAATCACTGTGGATGATGATGTTTCAGCGTAACTTCAACCTGAAGTTATGCTTAAATATCACTCCTCCACAGTGATTATTTACTCTCATTTTGACCATGGCAAAACCAGAAATGTTATGAATACTTCTGATTAATTTTAAATGAAGAACCTGCAATCTTCCCACATGTCAAAAATTTGCTACGTTGGTATATTTACAGAAACTAAGGAAACTTATATATGGACTCCTAAATAAGTTTCACCCTAAATAACCGTGGATTTGATTGGTTTCTTCAGTATGAAGAAATCAATCAAAAATAAGATCATTTAGGATGAAACTCATTTGGGGGTCCATGTAAAGGCTACCTAATTTCTTCAATAAAATGATATAAATATATCACTGATAATATCTCTGTCAGTACTTGAAAAGAAGCAAATAAATGTCCCCTGTTCAGGAGTGATTTTTGCGCATGCTCAATGAATAAAGTGATTACTTGCTCTTATTTTAAACACTAATGGATTTTTTTGTGTCTTGAACTTGATATTTTCCCTTTATATGGAAGAACTTCATTGAGACCATCTTCTATGCACAAAACAGCTTGAAGGAACAAAATTTGACCAAAGTTCAATAAATATGATTTTTTACAGATTGGGGTTATGTCACAGAACTTGCAATGAATTGCAAACCAACCCAGCGCGATATCGTTAATCCAGTACTCTTTTACGTAATTTTTTTCTCTGTATTTTCTTATTTACTTATCTTTATTTTGTTTCAGTTATTAGAAGAGTTTTCAAAATTTCTTGCTTCATCTTATGAGAAGTGTAAAGATGGCACCGAGGTTAGTTACTGTTGTTGTTACTATTATTGTTAGGAGGTAATATCTATCAGTTTTTCAGTTGAGCTCCAATCTTGAAACCTGTGGAAGAGTATTTTTTTAAACACACTCCTCCACAGGTGCTGACCGTTATTTTTAGGCCTATAGTGTGTATGAATAACACAAAGCAATACTGAGTACAGTGGTCGAAATAATATGAGTAACTAATCACTGTGGAGGAGGATTTTTGAATGCTCAAAAATCACTCTTCTCCACAGTGATTATTCAATCTTGACTATTCATTCAGATACTGATGAAATTGGCTAGTCTATTGTTTTTTGTTGATAGCTGATACAGTAGTGGTTTTGCTGTTAAATGGCTTCACTGAATTATTTCTTGGAAATACGGTTGAACCACAATTCTTCGAACACAGTGTTTTTTATCTAATTCCTCAATTTTTCAATTTTTTTTTTTGTATATGCCTCCTTTAGAATACCCCATATTTTTCATATTCCTGATTTTTTAAACTATTTTTTCAGTCCTTTGATAGTTTGGGAAATTGGTGTTCATTTGTAATAAACTTTCTTATAATTTCAGGGTACTGCGTTTTGGACGAAAATGTTAAGTGGCGCTATACCACAATACTTAAATGTGGAACCACGGAAACCCATTAAAGGACAATCTGCAATTTGTGATTGGATGTCGAATATGGGTTCTTATTTCTTTTCTGTCATGAAGGTATAATTTGATATATAGAGATAGATATAATTTGTATAGGAGGCTACTTAACTGTACTCTTCTTTTCTGTTGTATTTGTTTAGTTGAGACCTTCCACTTCTTACTGGTTTTATTAATTCAGAATTATTGTTTAAACTTTGTAACCTTGGATTATTTACTCAGAGCTAAATTTACTCGGGGCTCTATGTGATCATGTAAACCTGAGTTTTAATTTCGGTTTTTGAGGCCTTGATCTATTCCAAACTTTTTTTATGTAACCTTGGTCTATTCCAAACTTTTTTTATGTAACCTTGGTCTATTCCGAACTTTTTTTATGTAACCTTGGTCTATTCCAAACCATTTTTATGTGACCTTGGTCTATTCCAACCTTTTTTTATGTAACCTTGGTCTATTGCAAACTTTTTTTTACGTAACATTGGTCTATTCCAAACTTTTTTTTATTCAAAGACTTTGAGGTATTGTAATCCTGTGGGTTATTTTAACTGCAAGTAAATAGACATACCTTATTTTACCTATTTAATTCCCTGGGCCTTAAATAAATATTTCCACTTTTTTGTTAAATAGAGAGGGGCATCGAATAGAGAGTGGCATTAAATTAAAAATATAATAAAATTAAAGTCAAAATGCAACATTCGACATTAACACACAAACTTACACCTGTATATACAGAACGTATGCATATTTAACATTAACACACAAACTTACACCTATACACAGAATGTATGCATATCTAATTTACACCAAGCCCCCCCCCCTCCCATTTGAGGGGTGTTTATAAGGTAAGGGAGGGACACTAAAAAGAGAAGGGGACATTAATAAAATAGTTCGCCTTTTAAGGAGCGTTAAATTGAGGTTGGACATTAAATAGAGAAAATATCTTACAATGGATTGGTTGCTTTGTACCGAAGTAACAATGGTCTTGGAAATTCACTATGGAAACCTGTGGAGGAGTGCATTTAAACATAATGTTGATGATGATGTTCTAATGCCCTCCTCCGCAACTGATTGCCATAGTGAGTTTCAAGGTATGTTTGTGGTTAGACAAGACAATAACTCTTAAGCAAAATATTGCCATTATATATATATTTTCGATGTGTGTTTTTATTTTTGTTTTAGAATCCTGAACAAATATTTGTGAAAACAATATTGATTGGTCTTTCAGCTAGTGATGAGCCTCTACTTGTGGTATGTATTATTTCGTTGAATGATCTTAAGTCTCTCAGATACAACAAACGTTGGATTGCTATCTTGATGATTTTATCAGATTATATTCTTTAACCGTTATCATTTTCGACTTGCAACAGCTTTTTTGTCTATTTTGGGATGAGTCACTATCTTGAAATTTTGAATAACCATGCTGGGCAATATTTCAAGAAAGTTTACTTGTTCGTCTACTTGGAGACCAAATATCAATAAAAACAGATAAATGTTGATCTATGCTTTTTTTCTTTCAAGAAACAAATAATTGTCAAACTCAAATCTTAAAAGGCATACCAGAAAAAGGGGACCCAGGACCGTACAGGAGGACTCTACACCAATTTTGAATCGGTTTCAATGGTTCACAAAGAAACATTAATGTTCTTATTTAAAGAAAAAAATCAAGTTATTTTCGTATGTGCAAGTTGTAAATATGTCTAAATAGGTATAGTCTTAAATAATGTGATTGTAAAAATCATCTGTTAAATTTCTAATAACAAAAATTAAATTAGACATGTTTAGAGTTTGCACATGTATATGAAAATAACTTGATTTATTAGGTAGAAACTTGTGAAGGAGCTATCACATTTTAACATGAGAACTAATACCAGTGTTTAAAATAAGAACAAATAATCTCCATGAAGCAAACGTTCTGTCAGTCATAACCTGTGGAGGAGTGTTATTGAGTATAGTTTTCAGCTGTACACTACTCCGAAGGTGATGTCAGAGAATTTCATCAAAAATTTCTCCTCCACAGATATTGTTTGAATACCTTTTGTTTATTAGGCTGCAGCAATACGAGCGCTGGGTGTTATAATTGATTACTCTTGTATGAAAGATGTAAGTATGATTAAAAAGATATTGATAATACAGACATGCCGCTTCTCTGACCTAGGCCTGAAGTCTGGACCCTAAGTGGAATTTAGGTCCACTTTTCAGGCCTGGAAGTACCCCAAAATATCACAAATATTCATGATATGAAAAGAAAGGCGCCATGTCAGCAAGAATGCAGTTGATTGGTTTCTTCAGAAGTCAATCAATTGTAAGATCACCTCATTTTGAAGAGTAGTAATAATTCAAGTAATTCAGTTCTTTAGGACCTATTATTTTAAACTGAAAATATGCGGGATACGTGTACGAGCTTGCAATTGATTTGTTTATTCGTTCCATAATCAAATGCTAGATCCTGTTTACACAGTTGTAAAATGTATACTTTCTTGTAACCCTATAAAGGTTAGAGGGGAGCAAAAATACCCTCGAAAATAATAAACTGTACAACTTTATGGTTTTTGTTATTTATCTATTCGTAAATATTTCAATTAAATACCCCCTTTTTTTAAACTCCACCCCCCCCCCCTCCCCTCTCTTTCCAGAAGTGGGAAAAGATGAACCGTTGTATTTCGGATCTGTACTTGCAAATAGCATTCGGACAGGACATATTTAATGTGGCTTGGTTATAGAATAATAGAAATACAATAATATAAGTCATGTAATATATATGACAATAAAGTAGTATAATACGGAAATATTTCTTTACCTTTTTTCATAATATTAAATAGATGCCTCCCTTTTTTAAACGCATTTTGAAAAAAGTTGAAAAAAATTAATAATAAACATCCCGGGCGTTTATTAGAAGTAATACGGTAAGTACAATATCAGAAACCCACCGAAAAGTTTGTTTTGTGGTAAAAATCCTCATAAAATGTTTACATCATAACGTTTGGTTGAATAATGGTGTGACAATTAAAGCCTAAAGCAAACCTCAAAAATGCTCTTATTCCAAACACTAGGATGTTTGGTTTGTGGTTGACGTGACACGGTGCATATTACAACAACTTGATAATCCATCGGTTAATATCCGTTTAAAAGCAGCTTGGTCACTTGCAAACCTTTGTGATTTTATTGCGAAAAATGGGTATGGTTCATATTTTGTTATCTGTCTACTATATTTGCGTTATCGTTTTATCCACCCTTAATTGTGGGAACTTTTCATTCTGGATCTACCATCTTAAAAGCAATTGTTTTCTTCATAGTATATAAACCAATCCAATTACCCAAATTACAATGAAAACACACTCCATTTTATTAAAATTTATTTAGATGGCTTTTTATCATGATTTTTGATAGTGAAATATTTCCTTCTCTAATATTATATTTTATCTTGCCAGACAAAGTTTAGATTGGCTATTGTTATCACCCTGTGGCGACAGTGTCTTACTTTTCTTGAAATAATCCAATACACTTTCCCTTTGCATCTAGATGGGCTAGCCAATGTGTATTGCCAGTGTACATAGCCTATGTTTTAGCCTATGCTCTAATAACTGTCTAAACCTTTAATTTGTACATTAAAAACCTTGTTGTATTTTTACATGCATGTAAAACACACTACATCACCTTGATAATATACAGGCTGCAAATTAGCGTCTAAAGATGCTCCTCCACAGGGGAATGCCGACGTGAATTCGAAGGCCTGTGTATAGTGCGTATGCAGTAGTATCATGTATAATGCGTACATGCTAAAAGTTTCCTTGTGCTAACTTCTGCTCAGTTTGTCAGGCTTCTTTCAATATTGTTGCTTTGATTTCTACTTAGATTTTTAGAAAAGGAATACCCAGAATCACTTGTGCTCAGTTTATTACAATATGCAACTAAAGCTTCTCTCGATAATGAAAAGGTATGAATTTGTTGTGGAAGATGGCACTAAATTCTTGGTATGTTGAGATATATGATGGCGATGTACACTTTCATGCTGGAAATAAAAGCATATTATCACTGTGTAGGAGAAACGTTTTAGCATAATAAAGCAAAAATCACTTCTCCGCAGTGGATGACTGATGTTTCAGTATAGCTTCGAGCTACAAAGCTATGCTCAAAAATTATTCCTCCACAGTGATTATTCGCCATTTTAGATAAATCCTGTTGTATTATGATGTTGAACGATGTTAGATCTTAAGGACCATCTCCAAATATCGTTCCTAGGGGAAGTGTGCTGAATCAACGATCTTGCAATTGATTGGTTTCTTCGTACTGAAGAAACCAGTTAATTGCAAGCTCGTTGAGTTAACACTCTTCATCGTAGATTAATTTTTCTCAAATTTATTGATTATTGACTTCTTTAAAGCTACAAAATATCTGCTTTTTGAATTTTGGAGATGGCTCCTTAGTTAACATAGAATTTCTGTTCCCGATAAACTGTGCCTCTCTTGATTAGGCGCCTCTTCTTTTGATCGGAATTTTTAAATAAGCACCCAGGCGAAAAGATATATTATGTTTTACTTCAAAATGATTTGTTATTTGACATGACACCCTTCTTCTTTGCAGTCTTACAGTGTTCAAAATTAAAAAAATAATCACTGTGGAGAAGGGATTTTTAAACATGAAAGCATGAAACTTTCACTCAAAATTCACTCTTCCACAGTGATTATTTATCCTTAGGTATTTGAAACAGTTTTGTAAGTTATGAGTAAAGATTACATTGAACAGATTAGCTATGTATTAAATTTCGTCTATAGGTAAGCTCCAATGGAGTTCGAGCACTTGGAAATATATTGAAATCTTTACCGAAAAAACTATTTGGTAAGTTTTCACTTATTCGGACAACATTACAATAAGCAGATGATTTTCGAGAACTTAGTCTATGAACTATGAAAAAGCGATCAATTACAAGTGCTTTTCGTTTTGTAATTTTTAATTTTGCCAAATTTTAGTCTTTAGCAAATAATTTTGAGACAGTCATTTACTTTATTGATTTTATTAAACTTTACACAGGCTCTTTCAAAATAATAGTCTAATTATAATCATCATTTAAAGCGTACGTATCTGTCTCATTTATTTGCCTTCTCCCAGCATAGACGACCCTTTTCCTTATAATTAAGCTTACTGTCAGCACTTTTCAATTGGCATTAAAACGAGTCCGAATGTAGTGTAGTTGATTATCTTTAACAGGAAGACAAAACAACTTATCTCTTTTACTTGTTAATGTTAGTGCTAGCGTCTCTCCAAAGAAGAATTATTGATACACCTAAGGGACCATCTCTAAAATTCGTTACCAGGAGAAGAGTGCTGAATCAATGATCTTGCAATTGATTGGTTTCTTCGTCCCGAAGAAACCAATCAATTGCAAGCTCATTGACTTAACACTCTTCATCATAGATTAATTTTTCTCAAAAGTATTGAATTTTACTTTTTTTAAAAGCTGCTAAGATATCTGCTTTTGGTAACGAATTTTGGAGATGGCTCCTAAGAGTTCATATAAGAGACCTTCTCGAATAAGCACCCTTCCTAAAATTAATAAGCGCTCCAAATGAGGAAAGACTATATTATTATTTGTGTTTGCATTTCACTTTTAGAGAAAGAGAGTTTTCAAGAAAGCATCGATAAAGCAGTTGATGCATTAATCAAGGATATACTTACTGGTTCAATGAAGGTACATTTTAACCTTCTATACCTCTCTTCAGTTTCATGAGCAGTTTCTCATTTTTCCATGCTTGACAATGAAACAAGTTTTCGTAAAGCTTCATTTAAAACAAGGTTATATTGGTGTCTTTGTTTACTATATTTTCTTTCATAGCTTTTTAATGCTGCAAAAAACCTACATAATAATTTGTTTTTTATTGTAGACTCGGTGGAATGCTTGTTATGCTTGTAGATATATGTTTGAAAATCCTGATTGTCCCATTGGAACCACAACGTGGACGGTAAGCAATGAAACTAGGAGTTTTAAATAAATTACAGCTGGGAAGTTTTATTTATTTCAATTTTGTTTGTCGTTAAGGAATGAACTTTTGGTGTCTGTATGTATAGTGTGACGTCAATTTCTACCAATAGAATGTCTTCTTTTGGCTTTCGCTGCGAATTTTTTGATTGCAAGATCGTTACTACTGGACAAAACATGTTCAGAGTCCGCAGTAAAGTCGCTAGAGCAACATTGAACATTGTTTTAGTGGCTTTACTGCAGACTTTGAGTTCACTCGGCAAATCTGAATATATCTGTTGGAAAACACTCATTCACAGTTGATATCCGGGAGTTGTTTTAAGGCTTGTCTCAGTCCTCTTTTGTGGAGATGCTACCTGAGCTTTGCCTACACAGTGGTCGAAATAAGAGCAAATAATCACTGCAGAGGAGTGGTTTTGAGTTATGAAGCTATACTCAAAAATCCCTCCCTCACAGTGATTATTTGGTCTTTGTTTCGACCACTACAATTAATATTCTTCACTAGGAGAAGCTTTATAATTGCTTACTGGAAGCTTTGAGAGAATGCAAAAACTTTAAGGTTTGTTTTATGTACATTTGTTCTGGTAACTCTGTTAGATAAAATCAAATATGTGACTTGCCAGTGCTAAAAATAGAAAGAAATAATCACTGTGCAAGAGAGATTATTGAGTATAGCTTGAGGTTTTCTAGCCTGAACCTATGCTTAAAAATCACTCCTCTTCCTTTCGATTTCATTAAAGATAATATGCATTTTTGAAAAAAAAGCTTTTAATGTACTACAATGACGTCAGCGAGCTTTATAATAGAAGACCTCGATTAACCAAACCTTCGATTAGCTGAATAAATTTTGCAGTTCCCTCAGTGTTCGAAAATTGAGGTTCTACTGAATATACAGAATTCACCGTTCTGCTCTACTGAATGAATTGTATTGTTCATAATTATATTGTTCTTATACTTGCTTCCTCTTCTTTTTTACATCATTATTTGTTGTTTGAAATTTTAATTTACAACAGATAAAAAAAAATACAAAGAAGTGTACTCAGCAGTCAGCGATCTTGGAATGGAAGAAACCGATCCATTGTAAACTCGTTGACATAACATCCTTCTGTGCGAGTTTATTTTTGTCGTATTGGTTCTTAACAGAACAAGAAAATGATAAAAGTCAGAGACGGTTTACCAAAACTTACTTAACTTTATTGCAGGTGCGTATAAGTGCTGCTACAGCTCTGTGTTCACCTACATCGAGAAGTTGTTTTGGTGATGAAAAGTTGCTTGCATCTATATGGAGAGAAACATTAGTAGCACTTGATAAATCAGAAGAATTAACTGACTTCACTGAATTTAAACATAAAGAAACTTTGCAAGAGCAGGTACAATAATTTCCGAAATAACAACAAACACTGTGGAGGAGTAATTTCCAAACACTTAACCTGGAACTATGCTCAAAGTTACTCCTTCACAGTGATTGTGGAGTTGATTTACTTATTTACTGTGATTATATGGTGATCGTGTGGCGTCGATTTCTAACAATGGAATGTCTTCTTTTGGCTTTCGCAACAATAGTGAAAATTCAACTTTACGTCTTTGCTCATCGATCTTATTTTTTTCAGACTACATTTTTGCTCTTGCATATACTATCCATGGCCACACTAGAAGATTTAAAACATTTCCGTCAAGATGTACAACGTTATCAAGCGGTATTTTTAATGCATTGTGAACGTTGTGTGAACAGAGTTAAAGGAGCGAACCCTAGTATTGAATTAAACGATGGTAATACACAGAAAGAAGGAGAAGAAGAAGACTTGGTAAGATATAGGTCTCCAAATCAGTGTCAAAATAAGAGCAAATAATCACTGTGGGAGAGTGATTTTTGAGAATAGCTTCAAGCTACAAAGGCTGAAGCTATACTCAAGAATCCCTCCTCCACAGTGATTATTTACTCTTATTTCAACCACTGAAACCATTATTTTGGTAGAAAAAAGCTCGGTGGCAAAAAATAAAACTAAAAATGAAATTACGTTAAGTTTGGCGTTATGGGCGTTATGTCAACACCCTCTAATTTTGATTGGTTTCTTTGGTACAAAATTTGACAGATCACAATAAAATCTTTGCCTATGTACCAATCAAGAAGCATGTGTTTTCGAATTAATTATATATATTCAAAGTAAGATTAAATAATCACTGTGGAGGAGGGACTTTTATGAAACTGCTCAAATATCACTCTCGCTGCTCTACAAGAACAAAAAACGAATAAACTTCGTTGCATTATGCATCACTCCTCCACAGTGATTATTTGCTCACTGATCTAGTTTGTCAAAGCTAAACTGTATACGGTTCCACATATACCTCTGTTTACATTATATTTCCTTGCTTTATATATTTTGCTGAAACATATACTACTTCTTCCCCAAACAGTTTGAGGAAACTTAGATAAATACGAAGCAAAATATTTTGTCTTTTCTTCAGAATTTATGGGGAAGCATTTTTAAGTCACGTAAGCAGTCAAAGTTGGAGAATGATTGTCTGTACGTCAAAACGACGTCTTATTAGGCGTCAATTATATGATAAAATATTTTCTTTAGGATTTCATCCCTGAAGAGATTTCAAAAGAGGAAAAAGAAAACGTTAAAGAAATAAGTAAGTAATATATGCGTAATTCGTTCACGCAAATTCCAAATGAAGCCATTACATTGGTTGAAAGCGATGTCAACGTCGGGGTTTCTTTGTTTGTTTACATTCTTAATCGGGGACGGTACCCCAGATATTATAGGTCGACCATTTTTTAAAAATCCCAGAGAACGAAATTTAAAGATAAAAGTAAATCGAACAAAGAACAATTATTGTTAATCTCTCTGCGTCAAAACATTGTTATTGAGTATGGTTGCTCATATGTACAAGCCTGAATATAACTGCCGGACATCACCTGTGGAGGAGCGTTTTTTAAGTATCACTCTTCTACAGGTGATGTCCGGCAGTTATATTCAGGCTTGATGTAGCAAAATTCACGGAGTCATATATGTCCACTGATTTCATACTTGCTTTTGGTGTATGAGAAATACACTTTCGCAGTCTGGATAGTGGATATTGCTCTAATAGTCTTTCAGGCTGTGCATTTTCATAGAAATTTACAATTCAATTTATTTTTAGTGCGGTATTTAAAAAGTACGAAAAAGAATCTTTCCACCGTGTTGAATATTGATAAAAAAACACCTGTGTTGGAGATAGTCAGAACTGCTTTATATTTACAGACGTAGCGTATAGTTTCATAGATGTATATTAAAGATTTTTTTACGATTTAGGATATTTTTTGCATTATCAGTCCTTAAAAAATAAGAGCAAATAATCGCTGTGAAGGAGTGCGTTTTGAGAAAGCCTGAAGCTATACTCGAAAATCCCGCAGTGATTTTTGCTCTTATTTTTAAGCATTTGAACATTTGTTACATTTCTTATTTGTAACAGTGTTCGAAACAAGAACTAATAATCACTGTGGAGGAGGGCCAATCTTCAGGCTTTGTAGTCTTCTCAGTGATTATTTGCTTTTATTTCCAACACTGCGAAAAATATTTAACGGATACCTAAAGCGTGTTAGCATGAGTTCGGGCTTCGTAAATCCGCTCTTTTCTCTTTTATAACTTTGTCGGGCTTTTATGGTGAGTACTGGAAGAAATTTGGTACTCTTGCTTATTAGACTAGAGAAGTCACAACGGAGGAAATTACGGTGGAGAGAGCAAATACGGCATAAAATTCCATCCCGGATATTGCCGTTTCGGACTAAAATTCAAACAACAGCCTTCCTAGGCTATTGCTTATAAACGTGTAATAAATCCGCAATTTTTTCTTCCGCAAACATTTTCTTTTCTTAAGGTATTTGTTCGTTTTTACCTTTTCTTATTATTACAATAGCCTCAATCGGCACAACGTGGTCAAACGACTGTAGCGTTTTCTCGACACCATTCGACCACAGTATATACGTCTATCTGCATTATTTATTTACCTATTAAAATATTTATGTGAACAGATTAACGTTTTATTTAGCTATTAGAGTTTCTTGTCAGAACGTAAACGTTGATTTCCATGAAGCGGAAAATTCGCTGTGAAAACCAAAAGAAGACATTCCATTGGTAGAAATTAATCATGTGATGTTGATTTCTGTTATAGAATTTCTTTTTTTGCCTTTATTTTTCGCCTTGTGAAAATTAACCATATAGCCAACCTCAATCCCAGCGCTTCTCTTTTTATCTTCACATAAAAAGAGAGAAGAAGCGCTGGGATCGAGGTTGCCATTTAGCGTCACATTTCTAGTAGGGATAGGCGTTTGTTGCTCAAAGTAGAACTTGTTAAATTGCAATAAATTCCTTTTTGTGCAGTGAGTTCCAGAAGTAGGAAGTTATTGCATTGTAACAAGTTATACTTTGAGCAACGAACGCTTTGTTTTCATTGTTTTATGAAAAGGTCTTTTGATTGGCCTTAACAATGAGCTTACCTTTGATTGGCTTGTTCCTTGCAAAGAAACCAATTAATTTGGAAGACTGTTTACTCAGTTCTCTTTCTTCTGTAGATAATAGATTCGAAGATTTTTCAAATGTTTCGAGTAATAAAAATGAGTTATTTTCGAGTTATTGATATTTTTATTTTTTTAAAAACATTTCAACCTATTCCTATCCTCAGCGCTTCGCCTCAGTTGCGTCTAAGTGTGAGAACGATCTTGGTAAAATCGTTAATCAGCTTTAATTCGGTACGGTGGATAAAGGATTTTTTTTAAGTATAACTTCAGGTTTTGTAGCCTAAAACTATGATCAAAAATCACTCCTCCACAGTAATTGATTGCGTTATATCGAGAGCTGAATTGATGGACTTCTTCATTTATAAAGAATTTATTTCAATGTTTTTGCAGGTACTGAATAAACTATCGCAAAATTTCGTGCTAAATTTTTTGGTAGATTTAAAATAATTCAAATTTAACAAAAAAGAAACTACGCAGAAGGGTGTTTTGACAACGACCTTGAAATGGATTGGTTTCTTCAATCCGTTGCAAGACCGTTGTACACAGTACTCATCTCTGTAAGATTTATTTTTGAGATAGCACCTAAATTATTTTAACGGGTCCTTTAACTCGTGGTTGTTATGTTGTAGTCACTCGTGTTGATAAGGATTTGTATTGTTTTCAACACTTTAGGTCTAGTCTAGTGAATACCGTATTTCCTCGTTTTAGCCGCGGGGGGGGGGGGGGGGGGGGGGGGGGGGGGCGGGGGGGGGCGGGGGGGGCGGGG
>JAULBZ010002697.1:0-18158 GCA_032360805.1 Neoturris breviconis | reverse complement strand
TCTTTTTGCCTAATTTGAAATTCGGAATTTTTGCACAAATTTCACCTTGTCTCAAATATTTACGTGAGGGATTGTAGATAACGTAGATAAACCTACTGATAAGATATTGCACAGAAAACACATAAAAAAAAGATAAAATTGATAAATATAAATGAATAGGGTTGAAAGCTTGAATTATATGTATATAATAAGAATAAAATAATAAGAAAAACGTTAATGTATAAAGGTTGACTCCCACTAAAATACAACACGAAAGTCATTCCCTCAGTCATTTCCTCAGCAGAAATCGCATAACATGACGCGTGGTGTCAATATCTACCAATGGAACGTTTCCGCCAGGCTTCCGCCCTCCGCCCAATAGAAACTAAACTTCAAAGAAATATATATATATATAAATATATATGTATTTATATAAATCAGATGAGAGGCACTGTATGACTTATAGTGAAGTGTCCATGGATGTTTTAGGTTAGTCACAAACGAACGTGTGTCACAGTGTTCCACTTATTTCTACCTATCACACTCTGGGAACAGTAGATCGTAGCTTGCTAGGAGAGACAAGCGAAGTAAACAAGAAAGCAATGTTAGTCTAATTAACATTGTAGTGTCTTTAGCTACAAAGCTGGACACGCAGTCTCTGTTTTTGAATGGATAAAATACGCTGTAGCTATCGTATATTGCAGAATTAGTGTCGGAGGTCTTGAGACTATGTGTTTAATACAGATAAAACTAGCTATTTAATATCAACATGATGATGGATGAACAGCCAAGTCAATAACATCTTACTTTGCTTGTTGCTATAATTCATACTTAAAATATTTATGTTGTTTTTATCTTTTGTTAGTAACTGAGATTTTATATAAAATTGACACAAACAAGCGACCGTAGACGCTGTGCTAGAACCATCTGCGTTCGTTCCCGGTTTTTCTCCTTTCTATTAAAAAAGAGGAATAAATGGAATAAATTATTATTTCCTCGGTTTAGATTATCAGAGTCGGAAGATAGCGTTCCCATGGTTACTTATCGAAAAAGACCAAAATCAATGTTTGCAGGTGTTAGCACTAGAGATACAAGCTTTACAGATGATGAACAGAACGAAAGCCTTGCTATAAAACGACGACAATCTTGGTATCAAGGTAAAATAATTTTGTAGTCCCATTAGTTTCAAGAGTTACGTCACAAATAGCCAATCAAACAGCAGATCTTTCATAGATCTTTCATTCATTTTACGATCACACTATAGTAATTTGTAGGTAGGAGCTATATTTACTACTATACATTAATGCACTTATATAACAACAATCTTTCTCCAATCAAATCAAAGACGTCACACAAACTAAGTAAGTATGATTGAGGAATGGTTACGCATGTTTGCATGTTCTTTTGAATAGTTGTGAATTGTAGCTACTGGAGAGATCTACTTACTTGCTTGACTTTAGGACATTTTTAAGGTACTCTACCATGCAAAACTACGAAACATAATCTCAGACATCTCCGTACACAGACTATAGGTACATTCTCGTGCTTAACCATACATCGTCCGCATACAAAGTCTCTGCGATGCGTATTCTGTAATTATTCACACTGCGTGACTCATTCACACTGCGTGACTCATCTCTACAAAGAAAAGGCGTCTTCAAGTAAAATACATGTGCCAATTGCGATTATTTTCTTTACTAGGTATCTTCAGTACCAGTAATAAGAAAGTGTCACGTGAGCCATCCATGGAAGAAATTGATGATATGATTGAAGAACATGTGTCAAGGGCACTTATGTCTCGCTTACCTGAAGATATTCTGCAAATTGGTGATGAGAAAAATGATGAAGGTATCTTTTACAATTATCTGTTTAGGATCTATGAAAATTATATGTTTCAGTTTCGTGGATCTCACATAGACGATCTGCGCCCCAGTATTTAAAATTCAAGGATTGAGGACCCATTCTTTTCACAAGCGAAAATATACGGCAGGGACGGCAGGGGCATTTCGACAATTGAGCCGCAGTTGCAAAGGAAAGTCAGACAGCTACGGAAATAAGTCACGTGGGCAGAGCCGTAGACATTGGTAAAGAAACTTAAATAGATTAGCTTGGAAATGTATGGTCCGTATTATCTCATTGGTTGTACTATCTATAAACATAGAACATCACGATATTTTGCAGAACGTTACCATTATAACGATGTTTGGTAGAGGGGAGTTATACACTTTGAATATAGAATAATAATGTATTTCATGAGATATAGTGTTTTAGAAGACACCAACCCTATAAACGAGTCAAATAAAAAATATAGACATATTCAATAAATGTAAATTGGTGTGATCTAAAACGATATCAATTCTCAGAAAGAGTTCATTAATTTCAAATTCTCTTCGAGTCATTCCTTATATACTGTCCTTTATATTTCTGCAAGTACAACTTATTGTTAACAAGTAGATAACATCATTAGAGCCTTGGAGCGAGGTCGTCAACATTTATTAAACTCATTCTACAACTTTGCTTCTTAATCTTATTCCTTATGGTACTACTAATCGTATACAAAGGGCCTTGGAACAAGGCTGCTAGTATTTATTTCATTGTACCATAATAATGTCATTCTAATTTAAAGCTTATTCATTTCTTTGATAGCAACTATATGGAAGCAAGATGACGTCAAGTTATCAAAGAAAAGAAGTAAACGTCCGAAATCGTGCATAGATAAAGTACGAGGAAGTAGACCTATAATCGATGGAGAGGATTATGAATTAAAAAAACTAAAAAGACCAAAAAGTTTATTTGAAAGATTGAAACAAAAGATTGGTAGTTCATCAAGTTTATCGAAATTGGATGATGCAGATGAAGATGTTATCACAGAATTATTTGCTAAGTTAATGGATTTACCACCAGGTAAATTATACTTTTGTCAAACAAACAGCCATTTATGTTTCAATAGTGTTGAGACATCATAACGTCAAAACGCCGTCGATACGTCGTTTTGACAACATGTTCGTGCGACAGTTCTTTTAAATAACATTTCTCATATTAACGCAGGTCATACTTAACACGTAAGTTGAAACTAAAAACATAGATATAAATATAGAACACCCCTCCCTGGAAGTAAAATTATTATTAAATAACCCCTCCCCCCTCGCTGAAGGGCTTATTCAAAGGGGCTTAAACAAATTTATCACAAAAAAGAGGAGCATATTTACAATGTTTAAATACATTTCTTACATCTAAATATCTTTATATTTGTTGTTTAATTTCCCCTCAAAGTTTTGTTTATATAATTCTTCATTAAGAATTTTTGCGACCGGAAAATTATTAGTATTTGTCAGAATAACAAGTCTGTAGTATCAGACAAAAAGACTTCACAACATTGAATTTTTTTATTGTTCTGTTTAACTCAAACCAATAAGTGCCCCTGGCTAAATAAGCGCCCCTATCCTCTCACCCTAGATGTTAAAATTTTTAATAAGCGACCCCGACGCTTATTCTGTCCTTTACGATGATTTGATTTATTAAATATACTCCATTTACATAATATGATCTCCTTCATATAAACGTCAAAACGACGTCTTTTTAACCGTGATTAGACGTGACGTGTGGCTGAAATAAAACACGAGAATATAAAGAAGAGAATAGCCAGAATAACAAATCCTCTTTCACTAAATAATAATGAATTTCTTTAACCATAGCTACCAGGCCACGATCTTTATATGATAATATTTCAAGCCGAAAAGGATCTCGTCCACAATCTGCCATCGTACCACAAGCTATTCAAGAAGGAAACGTGCTAGAAATAAGACGTCAAAGTAAACAACGTTCGAGTAAAGATGTTGATGAGATGTTGAAAGAAGTAGAAAAAAGAATGATTCAGCATTTACATGCAAAAGAAGAGTAAGTATACTCTGTTACGTCAAAACAACATACCCGGTAAACACAGAATGTCGGTTTAATGTCGAAGAAACTTCAGAACGACATCTGAGCATTGCTTTAGTATTGATCTGATATAAGGCGTTGTTTCGATGTCGTTAGATGTTAGAAAATGGTGCGTATTAACACAGTGTGAAGGATTATCAACTATAGCTTCATCTATCTCCGTACACATGCATTTCCATATGAAAATACATAGTTCGGGTACATAGGTATATCCGGTATCACATTCAATACTATCATGTTGTATAAGGATAATGACTTGTTTGCATGTCTCCATTTTACATGAATTGAATTTCTAATAACTTTAAGGGTATTCGTTTGCATCCGTTTCAGCACCCAACATCTGATCATCTTCCAAAAGACGTTTTTCGTCGTTGATAAGACGACATGTGCCCATTAGGATATTACTCTGCAGTATCAAATAAAGGGGGGATAAACTAGAAGTTGTTCATATTTATTAAGCGGAGGAGTTGGAATAAGCGGAGAGGGGGGGAGAGGGCTCAAATTTATATAGTTACTGAATAAACATGTGATAACAATGGTACTTTCCTATACTAAAATTTACAAAAAATAATAAGCGTCCCTTTGTTTATTTGATACTGCAGGATATAAAACTTACGAAATCGGAACATTCGTTAGATATAAAGTAAGGTACGGAGTCGTACACCCGGGGTAAGGTACTCGTCGTACACCCGGGGTAAGGTACTCGTCGTACACCCGGGGTAAGGTACTCGTCGTACACCCGGAGTCGTACTTTAGTTACTTAAGAATTGCTGACATTTTGGTACTTTAATGATACACTGTTAGCCTACCAAGTTTTATTCATCTACTATTAGTCGTTATGGAAGGGGGGTTGGGGGGAGCGGAATCCACCACTAAAATTAACTTAGAGAACGTCACTCTCATCATGGACGTCCATGCTCTCATGAAGCACTGATCCACAAGCAATGTTCATTTCCTCTTTGAAGGCCTTAAAAAAAAAAGAATTTTAACTCCTGGCCTTTTTTCAGTTGTCTTTGAACAAACTTGAGCAAAGTGGACAAAACACATTCAGCTTATCTACAAGGATTTTATTCATTTCGTAACCTGCAATTTATGCTCAAGATTTTATGAGCAGGATTACTCTCAGCACAACAAATAAAACAACTTTTCTCGTCCTTAAATAGAAAGATTGAAGAGAGAATCTCTCTTTTCACACATGCGCATTTCAACTTGTTTTATTCTTCAACACTGTCGTTCATATCGTCGTCTTCTTTCCGTAAAGTCCGTATTGGCACAATCTCAGGGCGTATCGCATTGTCAAATGACGTGGAAGTAACCCCAATCTCAGGGCGTAGAAGTAACCCCAGCGTGCAAAAGCAAGTTCATAGTCCGTAGTAAAGATGCTAGCGACTTGACGTGAATTTTGAACAGTTTTTATTTCCACGTTGTTTGACCATAAGGTTTTAACCATTGGGATGACTCAGCGTTACGAAAAGTGCCTTTATGTCATTTATACCTAAAAAATCTCTCTAAACTTTTTCACTTTGATATTTATAGCCTGGATTACAATGAAGTAAATGCATTGGAGAGTCTTTTGGATGATGTAGCTAGATTTTGGTATGTTTATACTATGCTCTTAACCAAATTCCGCACTACAATGTATAATTCAATGTTTGTTCCGTATACTGAGGTTCTCGACTGTTTTATAAGGATCACGTTAAAAATATTTTTATTTTATGAGTCCAGTATTTTCTTGGAGGAGGTCTAAGTTATGTATTATCTCCATAATTACCATATCTTCCAAGTCTGATTGTAGCATCCATTGAGTTTAGTTGGTGCATTGTTTAGCTCACTTTCTAGTGAAGGAAGATAAATTATGTTTCGTAACTTTTAGTACTGAGTATAGTGAAGATTTCGATGATGCAGAGGGAAGTCGACAACAGAGTTTGTAAGGTTTTATTTCTATCTATTGTATAATTTGCCTATCCAATTGTTTCCATTCGTAATATTGTGTGAAGACTAAAATCTGTTTAGATATAATGAAACATGTGAAGTACGAAAACCATTGACCATCTCAGAAACTTGCACAATAACGAGAAATAGAAATATTTCGATGCGTCACAGGTTCTGGTAAACAAAGCATTTAAGCAAAATGGAATTTTAGAGCATTAGCAGCATTAGGTTGAAAGATTATCGAGTGCTGACTCTACAATATTTGAAATTATAATAACTCCGGAAGTGCGTATTCAAACGTGACTAAATTATGCAATAACTAACAGTTAATTAGTATTAGTACAATTTCAAGCAATATCTCATGAGATACAGGACTTACAATTCTGTGGAATTTATGACTTGGGCTTAATGCGACTTGCCAAACTGCGAATCTCAACCATTTGTGCAAGTTCTGAGATACCAGTCAAAGATATCTTATTTCACACTTTATTGTCATTTATAATATTCAAACAGGTTTTAGTCATCTAAGAATCTGTACGAAAGTTCTTTTCTGATCACAATTTGAAGCCTCAGCTGATGACCAAAATCTTTTGGACCGATCTTTTCATTAAAGTATGGCAAATGTGCTTTTAAGACTTTATTTCTGTCGTTTTCTCCAGAACCAATCGTGATGACTACAATATTTTCTCTGTGCAGTATTTAGGTGTGATTTACTTTTACACAAAGTGTTTATGAAATGTTTACATCAGTGTACTCTCTTTAGTTCTAAAGCAAATGAAGAGTTAAGTGAGGCTGAATCCAGATCTACATCGAGACAAACATCAATTAATAAAAGTATTACGCAAACGTCTTTTGACGATAGGAAAGGTATTATTTGTGAAACTCACTACATGTACATTTCAATTCTTATGACTGTTTGCAGTTGGTTCAAAGAAGAGTCGTTTCTGGTTTAAGAAAGTAGCTAAAGATAACGACTGTTGTATAGTGAACTCTCCGTAAGACCTACTCTCTATAAAGATGGACCATGTTTTTGTATCCATTACTATAACTTCTTTCCGGTATTCTCTTTTCTCAACTTTGTATAAAGCGGATACTTTTTTTCGCTCGAATTGTGCATGGAGTATAAAGAACATTATCTCACACAATCCTTTTCCAAAGACGAGGTACTAAATCCAATGTTAAATTAATTTTGTTTATTTTAGATAAAGCGATGTCTGTATACGATACACATTTATTGGATGCTGCTCCAGTTGTTGTCACCAAATTTACAAGTCTATAGATATTTTTAAAATTCGTGAATAAACCTTCTTAACTTTTCATAATACACGGCAATGATCAAGCCATGTTGTTTCATACCGTTCATATTTGATGTAGATATTGTGTATATTTTACCCCACGATTTTCTTCACGGATCGAACAATGACTGACAGTTCCGAGTATCTCTGGATAATGAACCGTATAATACACAATGTATATACGGTGATAGTCAGAACCGTAGTCGCTAGTCTTTCACGCTATCTTTGTTATACAAAACTCTCAATGGTAAATATATAAATTTCCAAAACTAGAAAGTATAAGAACCCACAGTCATACTCAAAAGCTGTATGTGGATGAATCGTAATAAAAATCTAGCTGTTCGATCTGTGAAGGGAACTCTTTTCATTTTATTAAAAAATAGATACTTTTACAGATATAGGTTATCAATAGCTTCCTATCCTGTATTAATGCAGGGATAAACTTCCTAAAATATTCTCTAATAAATAATCCCATCTTCTTCTTAGGATACGTTTATCCACGGATAATTCAATAAACAACAATAGTTTTCGCTAAGATATTATTATTGTTGTTCTTCCCTTAGAAATTAAATCTTTGAACACCTTCACTTTATAATTACATCCAATGTTTTTATGTGTCTCAATCATCTGGCAACTACAGCACAATCTCGTTAAATTGAACTCCGGATAACTCGTTTACTAACTCGAACTAATTTCTGTAACTCGAACTAACATCCGTGTTTGGAAGATACCCTTAAGTAATAGACAACTCAAACTTTACGTCGAATTAATTAACTAATCTCATTGACAGAAATATTAGAAAAATTCTAAAACATTATTTTCCCGTTCATCATTTTAATATTTGTTCCTATGGTCACCAATTAAATATCTATGGACACCCATACAGTAACAGTGGACACCCAGTAACAGTGGACAAATATTTTAGATATTGATGGTGTCCGCTATATAAACGTTTAGCTGTACCTCTATTTGGGAAAATTGGAGGAAAAAAGGACAAATATTCTCGTGACCAGTACCCTTGGCTAAATTTTCATTCAGGTTTTTACTCCCGTCTTTAGTCTCTCTATAGCTTTATGAATTTTTACCAATCAAAAAGATTATGCCGGACTGTTTTCTATGACATAACAACAAATTTATTTTCCTGAATATATATTTTCCAATATATTAGCAATTGAAAAGTTAGCATCTTTTTAAAGAATTTTCTTTAACAATATACGTTAAAAGGCCATTTGGTGTGCCCAGGGGTTTATCACTGAAAGGCCGTTTTCCACTTCAGAAAATTTTGTAGAGATAAATTTAGTGTAGAAAGAAATATATGAACTACGCATGCGCAGTATATCTTCCTATAAGAATTTCAGTTTCAAAGATAGTAATTTTATTCTTCCCTTAGAAATTAATTCCCTTTCTAATTACTGTACATCCAATGTTCATGGTAGCAATTAAATATTGTAAAAAGCATGTACCTTATGGACACCCACTAACAGTGGACACATATATTAATCTCAATGATGTAAATAGTTTTAAAAGTGACTAGTTATTTCCTCTGGTAAAAATTACCCTCTAATCCGCTTTCCATAATTTTTCTGATTTTTTAAAAATCGGTATACCTACCCAAAACTGCAAACAGAATGAAAAAAGCTTTTATAGAACTCAAAATTCTCAGAAAGTACAGTTTTTAAAGAACATGAGCTATTTAAAATTAATTGTGATGACGTCATCAGAAAAACGCTGACTTCAGCAAAACATACTTGGTACCATTTTGTTTATTTTGTGATAGACCATAACTCTACAAAGTTTCATCTCAATCCTATTAGTTGTTCAAAAGTTATGGAGGGGTGTGGGGGAGAGGGGGGGGGGGGTGGAATCCGCCTCCCCCACCTCCGCTTTGAGGAGCTCCGAAAAGTCCAGCATATATAGGGTTAAATAGAGTCTCCTTGATATAACTGATAAAACAGTTAAAGGGTGGTCGTTTGTGGTCGTTGGTTTTATCATAGATATACGAAAAGTATATCTATGGTTTTATTCTCTACTGACACGTTAAAAGAATTCATATAAAAGTTGTGCATTATGTTTTCGTATCTTGTTTTAAGAATCCCAACCATTACTATAAGAATTACAGTAAGTGTTTCACGCTATATCCCGTTTGCTTCAATTATTACAATGGAGAGTAAGTTTGCATCATTATATTTCTTAAGAATGACGGAACAGGATATTTAGCCCCCGTTTGTTTAATCTCCCGAGAGCTTGATGTTAAAATGTTTACAAGCAAACAAAACTACAATGAAAAGGAACGTTTTCTTATGGTTTCCATGGTTATTTTCACACCACAAGGATTTTTGTACCAATTTATTGTTCACTTTAAAATATAAATGAAACACAGAACACAAACGAAACACATGTAAGAATCGACACCTCGTAAAGAAGAAGAAACTCCTATAATATTCTTCGCCAAGAAGTGAAAGAAGAAAAAGAAAAAGAACAAATAATGAAAAGGAGAAACAAAGAAATGGCAAAAAGGTTCAATTCTTTAGTATTAAGGTTTTCTTTCTCAATATTTCTTTTTTTTTGTTCTACCTGTTTTATTTTAATTCTTCTCAGAACAAAGTGTATTCCAATCACCATTTAGCATTATGCTGGTAACTTGATATGACCCAAACATTTATTTGTCTATTTGTTAGAGAGAGTAGTCAAAATTTCAAAATCTATCTATAGAAATCTATATATACCAACTTAATCAAGTGATGTGTCCATATATATACCAACTTAATCAAGTGACGTGTCCATATATATACCAACTTAATCAAGTGACGTGTCCATATATCTATATATACCAACTTAATCAAGTGACGTGTCCATATATATACCAACTTAATCAAGTGACGTGTCCATATATATATACCAACTTAATCAGGTGACGTGTCCATATATATATCAACTTAATCAAGTGACGTGTCCATATAATCAGGTCACGTGTCCACATAATCAAGTGACGTGTCTATATAACAGGTCGTTCCCATTAGGTGACGTGTCCATATAAAGTGACGTGCCCTTCAGGTGACGTGCCCATATAAATTGATTCTTAAAGTTTTAATTTGATTTTCCCCCAAGTGTATTTATTTACCAATAGATCAACTAATTAACACTTCAATTAAAGCTTTAGTCTAATTAGTCGATCGATTAACAACTTGCACGAAAAGCAAATCAGAGAGTTAGAGTTGCGACAGTATGTTGATTTTTAATGTTATTTTGTGTATAAATGTTTATTGAGTTCCTTGTATGTCATGAGAGAGGTTCATTCGAAGTTGTAAGCTAGTAAGCCTGGAAATAACAGTTGGACATCACCTGTGGAGGAGTGTTTTTTAGTACAGTTTTCTGCTGCAAAGCTGAAAACTGTACTCAGAAACACTCCTCCACAGGTGATTTTCAACCGTTATATTAAGGTGTGCAGTAGATTTAATCAATCTGTTTTTATTTTAGTTCATCAAGATCGAACAAAATTATAAATCGTATACCTGAATCATGTAGATTAGATAGCGAAATGGAAAATTACAAAGGTGAGATATATGTTGTTTGGGATGATTCTTCTGAAAATGTCATTAATAGTCTTTATGAACATTTTGGCAGCTATGAGCAAGATATGGAAGTTCATTTATTTTGTCATCGACATAGATTAACTGAAAAAGAATTGAGAGATTGGCCAAGTAACTTCACATTTCATTTCAGTAGCACAGTATCTGATAATGCTCTTCAAACATCACTCATCGTCTATGTATTAGAAAAGTTTGAAAAAATATCGGACAATCTAACAGTTCAAGAAGAACCAACGACCAAAACAAATATATTATTTGTCCAGAGAGAGATAAATCAATTCGAAGAGCTAAAGTCCATGCTTCTAAGACTACCATTTATAATGGAAATGTTTAACTTCAAGCTTCTTTCGCTTACTAACGATTCGAATGGTAGTGATTTTTTATTCCAATTATTTAAAGGACATAACCAAAGCAGAACAAAAGGCTTAAAGGTTCGTAAAGAAGTAGAGAGAGCATCATCCGAAAATAGCACAATCGCTAAACAACCAGCAGCTTTAATTGGACGCCGTCTTTCATCTTTTAAAACACATAGTTATCTTGGAGATATAACAAGAGCATCAAAACAAAGCTCACATTACGAATGCCATCATTGTGATCGACGCAGAGGAAGCAAACCTTCCTTCGATAATGATGCAAAAAAATATTTCTGTCTAGCGTGTTATTTACACAAAGAAGAAGAAGAAGAACATGATGATGATCTTTGTAGAAGTTGTGCCCGTTCGAAATATATTGAAACAAGTGAAAAATCAACAAGTGTCAATCTTCTATTGTTACCGAGAAACAAAAGTATTCAATGTAACCTTATTGTCAGTAAAGGTAGAATGGCTAATGCTTCAACTAGCACAAGAGCCGATATGACGGAACCGATAAGCGTAGCGTGTCAAACAGATTTAACAGAAGATTCCGAATTATTTGGAAATGACGTAGGTGTAGAAGATCTTCAGGCAAAGTTTTACCATTTAATGGGTAGGATTGACGCGAACCAGCAAGACCTCCTTGGTAAGGAAGAGAACACCCATTTAATGGGAAACCAAGAAGGCCTCCATAGTAACAAAGAGGGCGCTGACTTAATAGGGAACCAAGAAGGCTTACATGGTAAAAAGAAGGATCTTACAAACATTGACAGGTTCAAATCTGGATATCGGCTTAATGAAATTGCTAGAAATAAAACGACCAATCAATACCATTGCCCATACTGTCTCACAAAATCATTTCAAAGACAAGAAATCTTCGAAGTGCATTTAAAGAATGTGCATAAGAAATGTAATTGTTCGTGCGACCGTTACTTCGAGTCACGAGAAGATTATATTGATCATTTTTATCAAGTTTTTCCATTGCATTGTTTTGAATCAAGAAAATGTCCAGAACGATTCCGTACCATACATTACCAAGCAATACACCATTCAAATGTTCATCATTCACAGAAACCATTCTATTGCGTACCATGTTATGATGTTGATAAAACTACGAAAGTTGCATTTCGTAATGTTACCAACTTACAAGGTCATGGCAATAACATGGAACATAGTAGCGAAGACATGTTTCTATCTGTTGCAGTTAGCGATGAAAATGAAAAAATTCCATTTTCAGCTCGATCTACTGCTATTAACTATTCCGGTTAACTATCACCAATGAATTGTTTCAATTGCTTGTATATGTTGGTTTACATGTTCTGTATCACCAATGAATTGTTTCAATTGCTTGTATATATTGGTTTGCATATTTTGCATAAAAATGTGTTTCAAGGCTTCATATTTTGTTGTGTTACGAAAGATATTTTCATCACTTAACCATCAATGAACCAATCAACACCCTTTTAGGAAATACTTTTGTTCAAATTGTGTGCCCTTCAGTGTGCACAGCATTGTCTTGTATTACTCCACCATACAAAATTTGAAGGGGATATTACTATACCGACGCCGTGGTGTCCAGCTAGTTTATTAGACCACGTACCTGGTGCGTTACAATATTTGGTATCAGTATTCGAGGCTATAATTTGGACTCAGGTGAGTTAAGGCAGGAGACACCTAACAGGAAGAGCAGCATGCGCACTATGTAACCTACTTATGCAACTACTTTTTAGAAAAGAAAATTTTAGAAAATTTTAATTGAGAAACCTAATCAAGGTCATAAATTATAATAAAACTCGTGAATCTTAAAGAGTAATATACACCACAAGTAAAACATAAATGTGGAAAACAACCATGGCAATTTTCTAAAGATTTATTTTAGAGATTTATCGAGTAGACTTTAGGGCTTAGGATCTTAGGTCTTTTTACAAATTTGACAAATTCTCTTGATTCTAGCAGTCTAGTACCTAGGCTCTTGGAACAAATTCGAACTTTCGTTCCGCTCACCTTGCTAGTAAATATTTAAGGCTTATTGTAAAAATTGAAATTCCGAATTTTTGCACGATTTCCCCTTTTTACCAAATATTTATGACCACAATATTCAACAAATTAAATTCAGCATGAACATCCAAGCTGTTACTACAGTTATTATTCGCTTAAAAAATTCAAGAAAAGTTGACCACATCATATATTTTCAAATTCCAATTGATGTATCTTATTCCTTTATTTATTTATTTTTTGGGAGGGGGGATTCGGTCCCATATCATCGCATGGAAACTCTAATTTTGATTTAGCGAATATCGACTGATGTTGTCATAAATTGGGGGAGTCCTGGACCCAGTTTATATATGGGGATTTGCCAGTTACTATGTCTGTGTCAGTTAAGTTAAGTTTGCACTGTCTTTGCCAGTGGGACAGTGTGTGAGTGTGCAAGTTATTTTCCATTGACGAAGCTGCAGGAAAAATAGAAGCGTGAATAGCTTACTTCATATCAATATACGCTCTTCGTTTATTATAAGTACCATATGCTAGTATTACAAACAAAATTAATGATAAATCAAAACAAGCGATAAAATTCAAGCATGATGATAACAAACATTTATTGTTTCCTTTCTTTGACATGTTTGGCCTACACCGTTTACCATGACAATTTTGTTTTCTCAGGCGCCCGAACTAAAGGTCAGGATCTGAAAAGAAGATTTCTGCCTAGTCTATACAAAAAGGCGTTAAACGGATAACAAATGGGCGGATATTCGTTGTGTGATTAAACAAATATTAAATTCAACGTATAACTTTTAGTTAATGCCAACACTCGGAAAAACACCCATTAGACTGTTAAGAATTTTCAGATTCTGTTTCCTCGATAAATTTTGAGTGAGAAAGATCTAAAAACATTTTTTTCAATTTAAACTTAGGGTTTAGGATATTGTAGCTAAACATCGGACTAAAAGGTCCTCCCCCTAACTCCACCCACTGATTAAAATTTCTCCCGTGTAATCCCACTAGACTTACTAACACTTAGTCCATTACGAATATAAGCCACTTTACACAAGCCGCTTATCCACTCCATTGTCCACATGCATACTCCCCTTATCCATTCCATTTTCCACATGCATACGCCTCTTATCCCCTCCATTTTCCACATGCATACGCCCCTTATCCTCTCCATTGTCCACATGCATACGCCTCTTATCCCCTCCATTGTCCACATGCATACGCCCCTTATCCTCTCCATTGTCTTCCCAATATTCTAATCTACATAAATATTTACAAATTAATGTTGCGGGCGTTACGTAATGATATAAACATAGTAACGCTATTCCAACAAGGATCCAAATTCTGGCAAACACCAAGCTCGTCCCCAGCACCTTTTGACTTTTTTTTATTTTTCTCGGACCTTATAGAAAAGACGAAAAGGCGCTGGGATCGTGCAATCGCTTCTGCACGCTGATTGGGTATTCAAAATATCCGGAAGAACAACCTTACGGGATTTTTTTTTGCTGAGTCATCACAATAAAGTTCATAATTGCAACCAATGCTCTGACCAACACCAATTTGCTACGAGGGATGCAATATTTTATTTTTGACTGTTATCTTATACAGCATATGATATATAGGCAAAAATACAGTTGTTCTCATTTTACTCGCTTCTATACACTAGCTATACTATTAGCAATGTGTAATGAAATATTACACAGCTCCCTCCGGCGGGCAAAAAGAGGCGCCTCCCATCCCCTTACTTTTCACAAACGAAATGTACATACATATGCATACGCTGTGCTATAGTGCACGTGAATGTATATATAAATACATACAGCTAGTTAGCTAGACTCAAATACTGCCTAGTTAGCTATTAAATCATTGTAATGAACAGTAATGAACTTGACCTTACAGGCACAGCCCAAACTGTTTTTAATCTTGTAGACTTTTTGAGATATGCCTCCAGGTGAGACTAGCTAGTTTATTAATTGACCTTCCTACTGTAATTTGTTGTGTGTATTTGTAGCTGTTATAATAATGCAGTGTTTTAACACATATGATTGTTTGAACTACTTTTATGGAGTATATGTCTATGATGGATGTGCAATGTTATATTCTTTATCAGTTTATGTTCCGCAAAACTCGCATCCATTTTGGGGTACATATAGTTCTCTATTATAGCTAAATATATATGTAGTCTGTTAGTATTTTTAGAAATTTAAGCAGTTGATTGTTATTGTCTTTGTAGATTTATGTTTTGGGTGATGGTGTTGTAACCCTCTTAACTGAACATAGGTCAGATAAACTTTTCTGGTTACTGATCCCTTTGTTCTTGAAATCTATTGCAGCGTCTATAAATCTTTCACATTTTAAACATAAGACATCAGTCATGCAGTCTGTTTCTAACACTGTTATGCCTGAGAATATATATTTTCTGATAAACTCTTAACCTTGCCAACTTTATTGAATATTATGATCTAAATAATCCTTTACCTGAGGTATATAACCAGACAAAAAAAATAATAAAAAATTAGTGTAAAACGACTTTACACTGCAGATAAAAACATCACCCCCGTCAATTATACCTGTTAGTTAATATTCTAAAGTAAAACAGGTGGCCTATTATATGACATATATGGCCTATTATATCATCAAGTAAAACATGTGGCATATTATATGACATATATGGCCTATTATATCATAAGGTTAAAAAACTCGTGAAGCATATTACAGGTGTAAACAGAGCAAATTATGTAAGAAAAAGTTTAAAACATTTATTATTATCGTTTAGTTTTTCGTATCGTCGTCGTTCGTTGATTTTTTTTCTTTTCTGGTACAAGTGATCAGGAAGAATTTGAACCACCAAGGAGACCAAGATATTATTAGACATGTTAGTGACGTCACAAATCTTGCGCGGTCGAAAAGACTAAAACCTAAAGTTGAAAATTTGTCGGCTAGTTCGCGAGTAATGGCCGCTACAAATGAGGTAAGGAAGAAAACAAAGATACATATTACTTGAAAACATTATTTATTTGGTATGTAAAGACATGATAAATGAATTTAACAAGGTAAACCACTTATTTTTAGGGAAACATGCTTTTTCACCTCGGGTTTCCTTTAATTTAAATAAAAATGAAAGAATGTGGAACACTGTAGCATATGGAATGTTTTTGTAATTAATGTTTTAGAGATAGCTGCTAGCGTTAAGTAGCTACACTTTTAACTATACCTTTTTTCAATTTTTTAAAAATTCTTTCAGGGATGCTAATTGGTGTACAAACAGGGAGAGTAAACCAAGGCTGCTAAGCATGCACAGCAAAATAAAAATTTTAAAATTGTATACTGATGTAATGCAACAACAAAACATCACTATTAAGCGTCACTATTAACGTTATTTCTAAACCCTGTCTTCATACCGGAGCTTTTTTGCACAATCATAGTCATAAGAAACATGTTACTATTGTATATACAATATTGGGTAAAACCGAAATACCTAGAAGATTGAATATTAGTATCGCCCAATAACTCAGTAGAATTTTAGATTATGAATCTGTTCTGCTTTCAGTTTAGTCATTTTGTTTATCTATGTTCATCTGTTTAATTGCTAAGGAGAAATGAAAAGGCCATGTTAAATTGCAGTTTTATTTATTTTTTTTGACTTGCCCCGAAAAAAAGAACAATTCAAAAAGAGGACTTAAGATTTGTATCTTGCGTTAATATTTGGTATATTTTTTGGTAATTTGGAAATTATATATAAAAAAGCACAAATCAGCATTTTTTTATACCAGTTCTGATATACATATTGCAAACACTAATTATTTTATGATCAAATTTATTGTCTTTGGTCTCAAACCTAAAAAAAATAAATTTCGTGCATATTGGGGTGCAGTAATGCGTATAAATTCTTGTAAATGGCAGGGAAAACCCCAAGATATCTGAGAAATTCAGACTGCTTAGAGCACTTTAACTATAACGTTTAACTATACACAGACATTTGTCAGCCGGCCAATAAAAGTAAAAGAAAAAAGAATGGATTAAGTTTAGTTCCACCAGACTAAGGAGCACTCCGAAAGGGCCTTGCCGGTTTAAATCAATATCAAAGTATGCAGGTTTATACAATATCAAAATATGCCAGTTTAAAATTAAAATTGAAATATGTAGGTTTAATCAATATCGACAGATTCAGATTTTTCATAATGTTTTAACTCAAGGGTGCATAACAACTGTTATGAAAACTTTGTCTGTATATTTTCTCCAAAAAAACATTAAGTAAATTATTCTTAAAACTTCTTTAATTCTTAAAACTAGTAAATAAAGATTTGGTTGCGTGAGTTTGTCCATTCTCCAAAACTCTGTTTTTAAACTTTTTAAGCGGCCTTGATTACACAGGAATGTATCCGTAAAAGTGAATAAAACATTCTCTATCGTACTTCGATTCAAAAGCCGTTTTAAAAAGGTTCAAACTGATAATTCTGATAAAATAGCAATTTTAAAAACTTTATAACTTAGTATTAAGTCTAACAAAACTTTACAAAATTAAATTTTATGATGGTTCAACTTCTTAACACCCCCTTTTTAGACAGTTATTGCAAAATAACTGACAATAACTGTAATAGCTACAGTACTACCACCTTTGACTTATCTATTATCGGACTATGACCATTCCATTTATGATTTTTTAACAAAAGTTCCACCGTCCTCTTAATTAGATACCTTTTTATTAGGCGAAAGAACAGTAGAATAGGATTCCACTCAGCAGAGACACATAGTAAAGAGTGTCTCAGAAGAATGGAGAAGTTTTTGGCTTAGGTTGAAACTCTAATCTATTAGATTAGCTACATAAAGCTACAATAACACACATGACAGGCATGCTCTGACTAGATCAAAAAAATCAAATTGTAGCTAAGTGCACGTACGTAGACTCTAGCTACTTCTAGTTGAAAGCCAGGGCTCTTATAATAATATTTCACAATGCACATTTTAGGTTACCCACCCAGCTAATTATATATATAACCCCAGTTGTGCGCCACCAGAGACAGATAAAGACACGTCTTTGAAAGCTGCAACATAGCAAGAAGGGAGAACTAGTAATA
>JAULBZ010002696.1:0-18160 GCA_032360805.1 Neoturris breviconis | reverse complement strand
GATATCCTGGCTGACCTCTGGGAAAGGGTCACGGATTTTATGGAAATTTTGAAAGGCTAGCTACGGATATCTGGATGAAATTTGCAATGGCACATTTTAATTTAGCTAGCTACCATACGTACCCTAAGCGTTGTAAAAAAGCCTCTCTAAAGTGGGTGCCGGGGCGAATGTCCAGAAAATTTTGCTATAATTCAGTGTAAAACATAAATCGTGGGCAAGTTTTCAATTCAAAGAAACAATGATGCAGTGATGTACAATCAAATTAAACATCAATGTGATATTAACTTTTAGTCTAAAGCGCGCAGCTATAACTAGCTACTAGGAGATATAAAATGATATTCACATTTTTATAGATTTTATGAGGTCATAATGATGCTCTTGCTGAATTAGCACAATTAGAAATTTATTTTGACGTACCCCACAGTTGAAAATGATAAACCTTCTAATTTAAAATACAGACGTTTAAATTTTTGACACATAACACCCATCGAGCCTTGATTGGTTTTCTGGATTTTTATTGGTTTTTAGCCTATGACGTCATATTTTGTAACCAATGACTTCATTTTTCGCAAAAAAAAAAATCATTTAAATATTTCTTAAAATGTTAGATTAGGAAATTAAAACTCTGAAGAAGCGAAAATGAATCTATCCTAAAGAATTTTGATGCCAGGAATGATAGATAGCGATTAAATATTTGGATTTATTGATATCGCTGATGCGATGCGTAAGTCGAAAAAAGAAAATCTGAAAATAAAATTACTCTGACAAATTCAAATATGAAAAGAGTCACAAATAAGCAGTAAATTTTCTAAACACAGCAGTTATATGCTCTAGTGCTTTTGTCTTTTAATAAAATTTAATCTAGCTTGTCAATAATCTCCTTCAAACCATCATCCACTCCTATTTCAGCTGGTTTAATACCCCCAAATTACCTCTCTTGCACATCCTGCAAGAGTTAAATACATCACAGGACCTTGTTTTTTTTATCTATACCGTATTACAGCATGTATAAGTTGAGTTTTTAAGATGTCATTTTTAGCTAAAAAAATCACCTCTCGACTTATACACCGTATATAGTTCTGAAAAAAAAATATATCGATACTATCTGATGGTTCTCAAGCAAGGAAAGTCAAAAGTCAAAATAAAGACGTGTTCCAATATATTTTGTATCGTCTCATCTAGAAATGTTAAAATTTATTGAAATAAGGTTTCTTCTTTGCTGCAAAGTTTACACATGTGACTTTTTTTATTTTGTATTCTGAAAAGAAGAATTTAAACCAATCACATTAAGTTTGAAGTATTTGCATTGTATTTTAATCCAATCACATTTAAGTTTCGAAATGTTTATTTTATATTAAATCATGCTATAGTTTTTAAGTAGATTATGTCTGGACATATTGTTCTATATGATATTTCAGGGGTGGATAGAGAAAAAGTTATGTTGTTGTGAAGTTACGAATTTTTGTGAAGCAAAAACCAAGCATCAAGAGCGAAGTGAAGGTTCTAGTAGGGTAGAAAATTTTGACATTTTTACCATGTACTAGAGCCAACCATGGCAAATAATCAATACAAAATATAATGATGTCAGTTATAAATAAAGTTAATACGAACATCCTGAAGGAGCGCAAGAGATTAATTATAAATCTAAAGCAAAGTAAAAGAGCTTGCGTAAACAAGAAAAAAAAACGTTTTTTAAAGAATATAAAGATACCAAAAGCAAAAATATAATAAAAACAAAAACTTTGATGTTCTATATAAAATAATTATAAACTCCAAGTCGTCGCACACTGGACTGAAAATATTTGGAAGTCAGGATTTCCATTACCATGTTTAGGGCGAGACAACTCTTTTACACGAGCAAAACAAGAAATAACCTTTTAAACAGTTCTCTCCATCCCTGATTATATCAATCCTCATCAAGGTTAAATACTTATAACAGAAAACTTAGAATTTCTTGATACAGATAGGATTGCCTGTTTTGTTTTATCACATTTACAACGTAGTACAATGTAGTACAACGTAGTACATTTATTTACAGGTTTGTTTGCTTTCGTAAAAATCACTAGATCAATGTTTTCATAATAACTTTAACACGGTGCAAATCAGCACGGATATTTTCAAAATTTGGAACAAGACGTTGTGACGTTGTCGCTTCTTTTCACTCATTTTGTTTTAAATTTATATTTTTCTCCTGTAAATGTTTCGGTGTTTCACAACATTTTCACAACGTTTTTACAACCTTTCACATAGTTCTGTCTTGCTTAACATGCCAAGTATAAATTTCTATTCAAAACTACACCTGTACCATAGAGCAAATATAACTGTACAAATGTAAGTAAATAGGTATCTCTCTTACTTTGTATAACGCATCCGGTGCCCTATTATTAATAACTTTTGTCATTATATTTTCATTGTTCAACAATTCTTTGTTCCAACAACACAGCTTGGTCATTACCACCCTGGCTTCTATTTGCACTCTGCTACCATTGTTACTTTAGTTTCTCAGCTAAAGGCCATTTTCCACTACAGAAAATTTTCTGTGGAATGGAAACGAAACGTAGAAAGAAATTATAGACATTCCATTGGTAGAAATTCAAATTCAATTTCTAAAGTGGAGAACGGTCTTTAAGAGTATTTGTTACAGATTTCATCAATCTTCTATTAGTATCCACAATATTATACTGATTACGATAAGAATAAAGATATAATAGAAGCTGAAAATGATAGGTAGATATGGTTAACCACATTGTTTACCGAAAATTAATTTGAATATAAAAACAATCTAAGGCTACTTAATATAAAGTTGAGGTTTTTAGAATACTGATCTATCACTATGTTGTTGATTAATTTTAAGTTAAATGAGACATAATTAAGACAAATTAATATACAATGTTAAAAACATACAATATAGCTAGTATATATTATAGTAAACCCCAACCGGCAAAAACCTGTTCAAACTCAGCAAAATAACATTAGAACAAGGTTCTTTGAACGTTGTTCTAATGTTATTTTGCTGACTTTAAACAGGTTTTTGCTGGCTAGGACATTATTAACAGTTTAAGAGTTTATTTTAGTATTATGAAAAAAGACATTAATCCTGGGGAAAGATTTTCATATAATTATTATAAAACGTAAGAAATATGTAATCAATATAATATATTCAAGAGAACATACAACATACAAATGGTTCACTCAGTAGTCTCTCCACATATGGAATGGTTATTGACTTCAGTTAAAATTAATTTTTGATGCAGAAAATTGTTTTTTTTATAAAGATGTCTTTAATATTGTAACCTGCTAAACAAAGGTGAGCTATTGTTACATGTTTTGTTTTTATAGGAAGCCTGGCGAAGGGTATAGTATTGAAAGTTTTTTATTTTGGGCGCCAAAAATTAGATTTTTATTTCTAAAAGTTCCTTAAAATGTTTCTTATGTTTTTAGGCTTAACATGGTCAATCAGAATTAGAACATTGATTTCAAACATATATGTTATGATAAAAGTTCATTATGTGTACAGTACTTCTCGCAGAAAGATGAAAATATTTGACTCTCTAGTGCAGAGCTTTATTTATGTTATTTGTGAATGGCTAAATCTACATTAGTAGTTTTGTTAAACTTCATCTTACTATGACTCACTTATGATATCTTACTTTATCTCACAAGAGTAAAGTTTCTTGTCTTTAAACAGGAACGTATTTGTGGTTCTAACAGTTTCTTAATTTTTGAGAATCTTAGTTGAGGGTTTCCAATAGACAAGTTTCTTATAAAAAGCAACATATATTACAATAAGACAACTCACTTTTTTATTGACCATCCTCCTCAGTGATCTACTAACTTTGAATTTATTTTGATAAACTAGCAAAGGTTTTTCATTTTCGCACCATTGGTACTAAATGTCATCATTAACAATCCAGTTGTTAAGTTAAGGATTTGCTATCATCAAATTTAACATCAGCATTCTTTAAAGATACATTTTCTAATTACATTATCTCGAAACCATATGATGGCCATACTGTATAGTGATTTTAAAAGTGTAATTTTATTTTCTATTTTCTTACATATTTTCTATTTCTGCGATTTGGTCAGTTGGAGCATACTTTGCAGAATGTGATTTTGAGATTGGTAGTTGGAAAAGACAAATTTGCACATTTTTCTTGCTCTATCTTACACTAAAAATTTGGAAATATATAAAAATTGTGGAATTTATTTTCATGATTGGCTTGTTTTCTGTGAGTTTTGCAGAATTTATTTTTGTGATTTAAGGGCAAAATTGTGTATATAATATTACAAGAAAATATCTTCTTTCCTTAAGGTAGTTATATTTCAACTTGACCAATAATAAATAAGAATGGTTGCTCAACCAGAAAATTGTTTGCTTTGTTCGATGTAATGTTCAACGTTTTAGCAAATAATCACTGTGGAAAAGGCATTTTTGAGCATAGCTTTAGGCTCAAAATGCACACCTCCGTAGTAATACTTTGTTCTTATTTTAAGCACTGTGAATGTCATATAAAAATCTTGTAATTGAGGGTAGAACAATGTGTTTCATTCAAACTTGTTTCATCTTTTAACCCAGTGAGGAATAACTTGTACAACATCTACAGTAAAGACGACACGAGAACAACGTTGAAAATATTCTTCTACCATTTTTACTGCAGACTTTTTTAACAAGTTTTTGTCTACTGAGGATAGAATGAAAAGCAATTTTGCTAATAAAAAATTAAACAAAGTTTCCATGTGTTTGCTCAAAATACTTTTCCTTCTTCTAGTCATTTTTATGGACCTGATTATATGCTTGTAACAGGTGTCTAGAGAGGTCATCTATTTCGCATGGTCATTTTTTAGTAGCAGGTGGTCTTACAAAACCATGTTCCTATTGTTTTTATTATACATTTTGTATTGTTTTTTGGATACAAGGAATGACAGAGGAGATCTTAAAATCATTTTTTGTGATTTATAGAGATCTGGTAGACCTCAACTGGTCCCAAAATTGGAATACAGCCCAAGCCGTCAGCATCAATATTGCCGGACCTTTAGGATCCATTCTTTTCAAACACTCTAAACACTCTGAGTGTTTGTTGTGTTCCAGATTACCATTCTTTTCCAATATTTTTAGAGTGAATGGAATGTCTAGAAAGATATTTGAACACTCTCGACACTACTTCTGGAGGTGGTGTACTCAAAGGGAAAAAGTGCTTATTACCTTCATACGGGATTTACCATTCTTTTTAGCTTAAAAACACTCCAAACACTCCATACACTTGGGGGTCAAGTTATCTATAGGAGTTGTTAAAAAAGCGGTAATTTCTTTATCAGATAGGTCTGACTGCTAACTTATAATGAATTTTTAAACCAATCAAAATATTACAGTAGCCCGCCATGTTTGTTCATCAACTGGCATTGGTCATTGTCTAAATGCATGGTTAAGTTGAAGAATATTTGTCACCTCTAAACGCATGGTTAAGTTGAAGAATTTTATTGATATTATCTCAGTTCAACCACGGAAAAACATTAAAATAATTATGCTTTTTGTCAGACAAATATTCCAAAAATTTCAAAAATTATTCAAAAAGCCACTAAACTAAGTTTGTCCCAAGATCATGTGGTCCAAAGTTGGAATGCATGAAGATCATTGACTCCATTACTTTTCTTTGTAAATTTTATTTTTGAGAGGATGCCTGTGTTATTTCTTTTAGATATTTATAATAACTTCCTGACTCAATATGAACATTCAAATATCACTCATTATTGCGAGCATTTGTTTTTACCACTCTGTATTTGGTAAGTTATGAAATTATTTGCACGAAATAAGACCAAAATAATCACTATGGAGAAGTGACTGATATATGAGATTATACAGCAGCTCCAGGCTACAATGTTTCATGCCATGTTTACTCAAAAATTGTTTCTTCACAGCGGTTATTTGTTCTTAGTTTAAGCACTAAATTTAAAGGTCGTTTTCCACTTCAGAAAATTTTCTGCGGAACGGAAGCCGAATGGAAAATGTGTAGAAAGAACTTATAAACATTTTATTGCTAGAAATTAACATCACTGTACACATGTGCATTTTCTGTCTGTTTCCATTCCACGGAAAGAATTCGGAAGTGGAAAACAGCCTATAACTATTTTAAGTCCAGACTATCGGATTACTGTTTTGATGTGTTTTATAGTCTTAGATATATTTAGTTGTAATGGTCTTCTATTACCGTATTTTAGTGCAATAGTATAACCATTATTGGTCTTCAATTATTTTAGTGCTTCATCAAAGAGTTTACAATTAATGGTTCATCAAAGAGAAAGCTATTTTAATGGTCTTTTATTATTTTAGTGCTTTGCCAAAGAGTGTACCATTGGTCTTTTATATTTTAGTGTTTTGTCAAAGACTGTACCATAAATAGTATTTTATTATTTTAGTGTTTTTAGCCCATCAAACAAGGTTTGGATGGGCTATTGCTATCACTTTGGGGTGGCAGAGGCGGTGGCCTGTTTTTGAAATTCGGTACCAGCATTTTGTGGCGGTATTATAGAAGGGCTCGCCAAACATTTTTCGATTTTGTCTGCTTGGTCCCAAGTTTTGGGCAAAAAGGGTCCAAATTTGATTTTCTCACGATTTTTGTTGACTTAGAATTTTTTTTGATTTTTTTTTTCATTTTTTATAAGGATTTGACCAGAATTACATTTAGACTTAGAAACTTTTTTGAAAATTTTCTATGAGACTTTGACCAAAAATCTTTTTTGGCAGCCATTTTGTTGTATTTTGGGGAAGCTCTCCTCAATTTTTTAAGACGATAAGTGATATTTTTTATAATATTTTGATTTTGGAAAGCTTTCTTCAATTTTGAAATAACTATTAATGTTTACTACTACTAAGAGTACTCCCAATACAAGTTAGTAGAATAATATACACAATTCAACAGAGGAAGATATTTTTAAGAAAAGAAAAAATTGTATGTTGATTTTTATAACATTATTATTAATCCTGATTCAAATTAGAAATAAAATGACAATACATAATTCAATGGAGTAAGAGTTTTTTAATAAAAGAATAAAACCTTTACTTAACAATATTTTATAACTGCTAATAGATACCATGTTTTTATTCATTTGTTAAACTAATTATTATGTTTAATGTACTTATTTTTAATGATCCTACAGAACAGAACATTAAAATAATATATTTTATAAAACTAAGTTATATTATTTAGTATATTATATCATAATACTATGATGTATAATGTGTGTATTCAATACATGTCCGGCACAATAATAATTTATTTTATAAAGCTTTAATTAAATTATATTATTATTTAGTTTATACATAATGCTATGAAGTATATATATATTGTGTGTAATTTATGTCTACTGTAAAGGAGTGACTTTTGAGCATTGCTTATGGCTATGGTATGAAATTTCACTGCTCTTCTCCATTGTGATTTAAAGGGATTCCGAGGTAAAAATACTGCTTAAAACTTTACAGTAATGTTGGTTAGAACAAATGACATATTTTGAAGCAAAAATTATTTTTCCAAGTTGTACCTGTAGCTAGTTCCAGGCCACTTTGTATTTTTGCTCATATTGCATAATTTTGGTAACTAATTTTCAAATTTGCACGAAATCACTATTTTCGATTTCAGGACATGATAAGGATTTGTACATGTAAATTTGTCTGTGTATAAATCAATTTAAACAAAAACATAAAGTGACCTGGAACTAGCTACAGGTACCATTTTGAAAAACAAAAAAATGCTAAAATATGTAACTTGCTTAAATCCACACTACTGCAAAGTTTTATGCATCAAAGATGATGTCATAATTTTTGCATAAATTTCTTTATACCGGTTTCTTCAAAAACCTTAAAATTGCAATATCTTAAGAACCGTTTATTTATTTCAAGCTCTTCAATATGAGATCAACTTGTGTTTTACCTCAGAATCCCTTTAATGTAATTATGTCTTAATAAAAGTGTTCCAATTGTTTATTTGACCTGAAACGTTATCAACTTAATAAGGAAATGAAATCCTAATGACACGTAACATTTTGGTGTTTATCTTTGATATGAAATTTCACTACTCTCCACCACAGTAACTTGACATAATTTTACCTTGATAATGGTGTTTCAATTGATTATTTGACCTGAAACTTTATCAACTTAATAAGGACAAGAAATCTTAATGCCATGTAAAATTTGGGAGTTTTCCTGAATATGAAATTTCACTACTCACCTCCACAGTGACCTGACATAATTTTACTTTGAAAAGGGTGTTCCAAATGTTTATTTGAACTGAAACTTTACTTAATAAAGGCATATTTCAAACACTGACATACAGTATAAAGCATGTATGCAAGTCTTATTTATGTGCTTAGATTTAACTTCCACTTGGTTTGGTGGGCTACTTTCAATACTGTACCTTTGATTTAGTGTTTTTTCAAAGAGTATTACCATAAATGGTCTTTTATTATTTTAGTGTTTTGCCAACGAGTATTACCACTGAATGGGGAAAATGAAGTTACTGGTATTTATGATTCACATTTAATTCTCAAATGGGTTTTAATGTACGATAAATTTGAACCTATTTTGAATTACACAATTAATTATACATTTCAAAACAATACAATAGCTCATGGTCGTGCTGGTGTATGGTCATACCTAACAAAAGAACGTCAAAAAGAATTTAACCAAACTATACATGTTTCACATAAGATATATTTTAACTCAAACAGCAAAGCAGTCATTCTTCGTATAGATAGGCTAACAAGAAATGTAGGAAACGAATTTACAATATCTGTTTCCATTCGTAGAAAGAATGGATACATTACAAAAGAATGGAGTAAAATTAGAGTCCATGCAATTGAAGGTACTAATCTTAAAATAATTGCCGGGCATCACCTGTGGAGGAACATTTTTTATGCTATACCCTACAGGGCTTAAAATAACTGCCGGTCATCACTGTGGAGGAGAGATTTTTTAGAATATTTCCAGTCAATTTGGCTAGAAATATTCTGAAAGATCTCTCTTCCACAGTGATGACCGGCAGTTATTTCAAGCCTTGTTCTATATTATACCTCTTTTTACTGAACTAAAAAATGATCCACTCCACTGGTGATGTTTGAAGAGGAAAGTAATAATGATCTTACAATTAATTAAGATTTTTGATACTTGCGTCTTTGTTGGCTAACAATTTTTTGTTAATTTTTTATTTTAAATACTGTAAATTCTCAAATAAGCCCTTGGAGGCTTATTTAACAAAGCCAGCCACCAGATTCTTAAATAGGACACCATGTAAAAACCTTGTGGCTTTTTTGAGCCAGCAGCTTATTCCAACAGGAGGGGTGCTTATTTCAAAAATCAGCTTGTTTTTCTTTTTCTCAGCCTATTTTACACTTAAATTCCTACCATTTCTCTCAAAAATTAACTTTTTCCATGAACATAACCTTAATTTCTCAAAATTTTCAGAGTTCATGACAGTTAGTGCTAATTCTTTTCTCATGAACATAGCTTTCAGAATGTTGAGGAGTGTTTTTTAGCCTGTCAAACAAAGTTTGGATGAGCTATTCTTATCAAAAGTATTTGATTTCATCTAATCGGTCCTGAATTTTGAGAAAAAGGGTCCAAAATGTGTGGTCATGCTGGCCAATATTTTTTCGATTTCATGGACTTATGGACCGAGTATCAGCAAAAAAAAACATTTTTTCAAAAGTGGAGACTTTTTTGAGAATTTGATTTCTATGAGGTTTCGACCTTATTCACCCAAATATCACACCCAAATGATAAGGGGAGAAAAGGTTTCAATTTGTTTAAAATTCTGTGTGGATTTGACCACATCCAAGAAAATATATGGAAATGACAAGGTGAAAAGTAGAGACTTTTTTGGGCATTTTAATTTTCTATGAGACTTTAACCCTGAATTTTTTTTGACATTGCTTTTGTACTTTGGGAAAGCTTCATCAGTCCCTAGCCCACCAAACAAATTTGGGACGGGCTATTGCTATCACTTTGCAGTGGTGACGGTGGCAGACCTCTTTTCTTAATAGACAATGTTTCCAAAGTACTAGCATTTTGAAATTTGGTATTGGCATTTGTGGCGATATTCTAGAAGGGCTGGCTAAATATTTTTCGATTCTGTCCACTCGGTCTCGAGGTCCAATGGAAATTTAGTTATGGCATTCTAGGCAATTTAACGAGAGCACTGGCCAAATGTTTTCAATTTCCAAGACTTAGAAATATTCGAACATTTAATTTACATTCACCAAAATTATTTTTTCATGATTTTTGTTGATTCAGTTATAAGGATCTGACCAGAGTCACATTTGGACAAGGAAAATCTTTGAAAAATAACTTTTCTATGAGACTTTGACCGTGAAATTTTTTGGCAGAAATTTTGTATTTTGGGAAAGTTCCCTCCTTAATTTTTTGAGATGATGAGTGATATTTTTTATAAAAATAATTTTTAATTTTTAAGAATTGAAGTCTCCATTTTGATTTTGGAAAGCTTTCTTATCCAAACAGACCCAGGATCACGTCTGGCCCTTTGAACCAGGAATTTTATAGAATTTGTTTTAAATGCTGTATTATTTTGGTCTACAAGGCATTATAATGGCTTTTTATTGGGGAAAAACCATTCATAATTAGCAAATATAGGGTCCATTCTTTTCAGACATGGTTTGCAAACTGATTCCTTTCTTTCAGTTTGGTTTGATTGCAAACCATCCAAACCTGCTTCTTACCTGGTTTGATTTCAGTTTGCAAACCGTTTTGTTTTTTTTGGAAATGGCTTGAAAATAACGTTGAAAACATCTGCCATTATGAAATTTTGAAACTTTGAATTTATTGATTTATTAATCCGTATGGAAATGTCGCATAACGACGTCGGCGCAATATCGACGAGGCTTTCTATTGCATTGCAAGGTAAGACTCGCTTATCTATTAATTGTTGTTTGTTTTGAACTTGTCAAACCAATAAGCAATCAAGACAATAACAAATGGCCAATTCCAGTTTGCAACTTTAAACTAGTTTCCAAACCAGTTTGCAAACCGTGTATGAAAAGAATGGACCCATAATAAAATTATTAATTGTTCTAGCTAAATTTCGTTTTTCTTTTTCAATGTTAGGTTTTTACTGGTACTGCAGTAAGATACTTACATTCTGCATGAAATGATGACGTATGCAATTCTTTCTAACTTTTTCAGAGATAATAGAGCCCGGGCAATATTCTGACCAAGTTTCAAGTAAAACGTAGCAGTAATTTAGTGTGCTACATTGTACCCCCCTCCCCCTCCTACGGGTTATTAGACCCCCTAAAAGCCCAGAGTTTATAGGATTAACTTTTACTTGGTTTGGCAGGCTACTTTCAATACTATACTTTTGATTGGGTATACTTGCTTCAAAGTTGAAAGTTATACTCAGAAACACTTCTTCACAGGTGATTTCACACAGGTTATTTTCAGGCTTCATGCATTTTTTATTTTTGCAAATGGAAGCAATCCTTATGAATCAAGTCTCAGAATAACTGTCGGAACCAGTTATTTTGAAGCTTCTGAATTGTTACATGTAAATTGTATTATTGACTATATTGACGTTTCTTTATGTGTCTAGTACATGGTCAAAGAGTAATACCATTTAATGGAGAAAATGAAGTTGTTGGTGTTCCTGATGAACCATTGATTCTCAAATGGATATTAATATCGAATCAAATTGTACCTATCATTAAATATCGTATCTATGTTCTGGGATATAAAAAAATTGTAAATGCTGAAAGAAGCAAAATACCATTTGTAACCTTTGAAGGTTCGATAGAATATGGACAAAATATACATGTATCATATAAAGAACTTTATAGCACAGATAATAATGTTGTGATTCTTCGATTTGACAGACTTACACACAATGTTCCTAAGAAATTTACAATCTCTGTTGCGTTTCAAAAAAATGGTCTCTTAAAATATTTATATAGTGAGATTACAGTTAAAGGTAGGAATCATTAATCTTTCGATCTTCAGGTGATATGTGTCAGTATCAATTTCAACCATTTTGGTAAACTCTCAATATATATATATATGACTTTTAGGGTGCATTTGATTTGCACTTTGGCGGGCCCACTAATCGCTCCGATTAATCCTAAATTATATTTCATTCGCGTTCTAGATTGATTTGTGGGCCCACTGATCAAACCTGCTCTTGACCTGGTTTGTTTGGAGCGATCGGAACGATCCCTTTATTTGATTCATATTCCTTTACCAACTGATCAATCCGAGTTTCTCTTACACAAATGCATTGTCAAGAACATTCTACCAGCAAGTAAAAACATTTGAGTCAAGAAATAAAATGAATGAATAAATTAATTTTTAAAGTTACCATATTGAATAATTAACGTCCGCCGCATCGATAACAGACGGTAACTAAATAACAAAAACGAAAGTAAACAAGGCAAAATCAAAGCAAAATCTTCATATATAAAATGTGAAACACATTAACAAATTAAAAGTCGATTTGGAAAAAACAATTTTTATATTATTACAACTAAGTGAGCAAGACACTGAAGATATATTAGACTAAGAATAAGCCTTCGAGCGAGAAGAAGGGACATTGATGAGACGGTATTTATCTTTTAAGCAGCCATTTTAAATGCCGTTGTCACGTCAAAAAACACAGACTCTTTAGTTGTCATAAAAACGGAATACGTTTATAAATAAACTGTTCATTCTGTATCTTTTGTTAAGATTTTATGTTTGTTAGCAGTACATAATACAGTTTTCACTTGGATGATTTAATAAACAAATAAGAAACTTGAGTTCCAAGGTTTTGGTAAAAAATGAAAAAATCCAGTTCTTGCTCAAATCCTAAGTTTCTTATAAAAAAATGAGTATATGTAAAAAATAAATGCACCTGAAAGTAAACATTGTATAAAATCAGTACTTTCTGTTTAAATAAGTGCCCTCTTTTCGTGATAAAAGGGGGATTATTCGGCAGGGGCGCTTAATAATATATTTACTTCCAGAGAGGCGCTTAGTCAGGCAGGAGTGCTTATTCGGTAGGGTGCACTAATTCAATCATTTACGGTTTGTTTTTACTCTGCAAAAACTATAAATTTGTTATTTTGTAGTTACAGCTTTCATTGATACAAAATTTAGCTAAACTTATTAGAGTTACAAATAAGGTCTTTCATAGCTTCTAACACAGGCACATAGCTTATTAAAACAGCGATGTAATTCAATAAGCAAATTCCTTATGCTATTCTTATGTTATGGTACATACAACACTATATTCTAAGTTGAGCACGATCACTTGAATAACTCACCCATTATGTCTATTATTCAATGCAGATATCATAATACCGAAAGTTTTAAAAAATCACACCAAATTTAGTTTTCATATTTATATTATGCTACTATTTTCTACTAGGTGCCTGTGGTTTTAATTGCTCTAATCATGCTATTATATTATTCAACGCAAAACCAAAAGATGGATACAATAAAGCCTGAAACTGTGCTCAAAAATCCCTCTTCCACGGGGATATGGCATGAAATAACTGCCGGTCATCACTGTGGAGGAGAGATTTTTCAGAATATTTTCAGCTAAATTTGCTGGAAATATTCTGAATAGTCTCTCCACAGTGATGACCGGCAATTACTTCAAACACTGTTATATCAAGATATCAATCAGATCAATCAATCAGGTCAATAGAAAAACAATAGAAAAGTTGGGTCACATTTTGGTTAACCTATAAATATATTCCATCTGAATATTGGCCAATAACATGTTTAAAAATGTTGGCTAACTTTATTTCTGTTCAACTTGTTGTGGAAATTGGCAATATGTTGTATAGGTTGTATAAACCATACCAGCTTGTTGGTCAACATGTTGGCATGATATATGCCCTTCTTAACAAAAACAAAAAACTCTCTAGAACTTTACGACTTTTGATATAATGTCAACGAATTCCAAAAACATTATGCTGAATATGGGTTATGAGTAAATACTCAGCTACCTTATTTTTGTTTGCCATAAATTGTTCAGAAATCACTCTTCTTTGATATAACTTCACTGTTAGAGTCCAAATAATAACTTCCTTTCATTATAAATTGATTTTCCTGGATTTCATGCTAATTAGGCATGATCACAAAAAGACAATTGATTTTATTAAAATGACAATAGAACTCACATTCTGTGCCAAACTATTTTTTGATTTTTTGCAGAAAAACATTCCGGAACAAAGACATCTCCATCTGTTGTAACTGGGGATGAATCAACGAAATCAAACATGCTTGACAAGAATCAAATAATTATTATACTTGTTGCTGTTTTATCTGGTATTACAGTTATATCAGTAGTGTTTGTAATATTACTTCGAAAAAGTGAGTTTCTTTATTCTTCCTCTCTCATCAACTCTAGGGGTTTTCTAACAAAACTAAAAGCAAATATTCACTGTAGAGGATTGGCTTACGTAGTTAAATTCTCCTTCAGTCTTTTCCTGTCATTTTATTTGCTTTTCAATCAAATATTTGTGATGACTCACTTGACACAGCCTATTGTTTTTGATATTGGAACTTAAAAGAAAAAGAAAAATGTATATATTGAATGATACTGCAATAATCTATTCTTAACTACTCCCTGTGATTCGAACTTTGAGGGGAGTTATTATTGATTATTTCTGCGAGAAATCGCTTTATTACCTAGCAAGTGCAATTTATGCTGTTGAATTGCGTTTCTAAGGGGTGCTTATATTATAATTTCTGGGACGTGATAAAATGACGAGGATTCTCTACATCATATCATAAAAAACAGTATCACTATTATTTTGAGGAAGACCTTAGGAGCCATCTAGCCTGAGACTATGCTGAAAAATCACTCCTTAACAGTTATCATCTGCTTATGTGTTGAGCACTGATCTAACCGTTAGCTTTTGATTAGACAATATGTTGAATGATCCCTGAAAAAGTTTACGAATAATTTCTACTGATTTTAGGAGTGAATTCACGTCAAAGGAGAACTGAAAGGTATGGTTTTATAAAACCCAATGATCGAACGAAGAGCAAATAATCCCTGCAAAGGAGTGATTTGTGAGCATAGCTTTATGCTAAAAAGTCTGAAGCTATGCTCAATAATCTATCCTTCACAGGGGTTATTCACTCTTATTTCGACCACTGTAATCACTTATTTAAGTTAAAAATATAATAAACTTGCAGTTGAAATATACAGGGGAAGGGGGAGGGGGGGTGGTATAAGAAACTTAGGATTTCAACAAGAACTGGAGTTTTTCTTATTTGTTTCTTAAAAGGAGTCAAATAGCACTGCTAAAAAGCAAAGTAAAATCCATGAGACTTCTGAATTCACGTTGGCATTCCCCTGTGGAGGAACATATTTGGAGAGTAATTTGCAGCTTGTTGACTACAAATTAGCCTCCAAAGATGCTCCCTTACAGGAGGAAAGTGACGTCACCTGACAAGTGACATCGCTTTCAACCAATGTAATGACTTGATTTAGAATTCGTCCAGACGAATTCGCCTAGTGGAGGTTATTTTATTATTGAGCCGGTCTCTTACTAGACCTATTCACAAATACATGAAAACGATGTGCTGGCTGCTCAAAGTAGAACTTTTTGCAAAGCAATAACTTCCTTTTTGGTCAGGGATTGCTGAATAGGTCTATGAATATCAAAATATACAAATTGACTTTATCTATTATGACATTAATTTTATAGGACAAATAATCTAAATCTATTTCCACTAGCAAATACTGAACAGGTATATCTTTGTGAATATATAACGAAATATAGCAAGTAAATCGTTGTGCAGGAATGGTTTTTGGTTTTGCTTCTAGCTTCAAAGCTCGAGGTTGTGCTCAAAATACCCTCCACAGTGATAATTTGTTCTTAATTCGAGGAGCATTATAATATTAACAAAAACTTGGTCAAAATCAGCAGTAAAGACGCTAGAACAACGTTGAAAACGTTGTTCTAACGTCTTTTCTACTAACGTTGAACAAGTTTTCGCTATGCTGTCATAAACTCTCGAAATTAAGATTTATTAAAGGAGCTGCACACCATTCCGATTGTCTCAAATCATCACTCTCCAACTTCGATTTAGATTTCAACCTCGACCCATTAAATTTGTGTTATGTCGTTTGTTGAGCATCCTTTGTACCGTTGCACTTGCCAGTTTAATAATTCCCAATGAATTAATCCGAATATGAAGCCTGGAACTCCATACACGCTTTGTTTTATATAAGAAACCTAGTACTAGAGTCTTCAAAAATGAAAAAACTTTTACTACTACAAATCATTCCTGCTTTTTGGGATAAGAAACTTTTTGGATTGGCATGTTGGTGTTGTTTCGTGGTGCAACAAGAAGCTAGACGAATATCAAATTCTATTTGACGATAAATCTGAGGATTACCTTAAACTTAACGATTTTAATGGAATTGTACTTTTTTAGTAAGCTACAAGGTGCAATTAAAACATACTTACTCTCTATTATTGTCCGTTTTAGTCTCTGTACTTTAATAATATTTTAAAAATTTAAGAAACCCTTTAAGAAACTTTTAGAACTAAAAACCTTAAATTTTGACGTCATAATATAGAAACTTTTGCTACCAGGTCCTTCGCTAGGTTTCTTATAAAAAAAAACGTGTATTGCCGTAGGCTTGCCTGTTTTGATTAAATTGAGGTACCGTAATTATTCGATCAAGCGCCCCTCTCAAGCGCTCCTTTTATAGCTGAGATTTTTGTATAAGCTCTCCCTTGCAATAAGCGCGCTCTCCTTCTCATAAACGCTCCCTCTATTTTCTATGCGAATCCTATGTAAATATAAACTTTTGGATAAAAGGAAAGGTGTGTTAAGCAAAATACATCAGAAAATATATGAATTAAATACACTGTCTGCTAAACATAGATGCTTTTTTTTCTTGCGTTATGACGTCCTTGCTTTATTGAGGAAGTGAGGGCTTATATGCGCCCTTTGTAAGACTTAGATTTTTATATAAGCGCCTCCTTTTTAATAAGCGCCCCATGTAGTATTTGAATAAATACGGTATCACGAAAATCAATATAAAATCGGTGCGCAGCTCCTTTAATGAATATTATGTAGTTATTTATGTAGCTACTCACTTATAATTAATTTTTGCAAGAATTTTACAATATTTATTACTAAAATCGTGGCTACAAGGAATTAAGGTGGGTTTTCACTTAAGGGAATTTGGTCGCGCTGTTAGCGCTGCCCGCGCGACTAGATCGAACAATGTGGAAACTGGTTTTAATTTTCTGAGTGAATTCTCTGGCACGCGTTTTTTTAAATACGTCGTTTGTTTTGATATATTTACTCCACGTGGGTATAATAGCGACATGAAGCATTCTGATTGGATAAAAATAAAATAAATATTCGGCGATCTGTTTCCTTCGCTCGATAGTTGACTTGACTTCAACTACCAGAAGCGGCCGTCGCGACCAGATGATTGCGCACTAGTTACAAGCCTCACAAATAGACAATGGGCAATGCGGCGCGAATTCTCGTGCGCGACAAAATTTACTTAAGTGAAAACCCATTTTTAAAAAGACCCTGTCATTCCATGAAGTCCCAAAGAGAAGAATGAACGTTTCCTTTTCCTTTCTATGAATTTCAACGTAATAATAAATAGAGGTGTGTTATGTCAATAAGCTTGCTATTGATTCGTTTCTTTGTTACATCCAATCAAATGTAAGATTGTTAACTCTTCTCCTGCTTGTTTAGAATGATTATGTCTTCACAACCGGTATTCATCGTGAAGAAGAGGATTACATACTGAATACAGATTTAACATCTTAGCAACCCAGTGAGAAAAAACCCTGTACAAAGACCGTTGTAAAGATGCTAGAACAACGTACTTTAACAGTCGTTCTTTTGTTCTTTTCATGTTTTTAGATTATAACATAACTCCCTATAAATTTTATATGACTACCCAGTGGACAAAAACCTGTTCAAAGTACGCAGACTCTTATCTTTTACTGCAGACTTTCAACAGTTTTTTGCCCACTTGGTAAATATGGAATATAAGGATGTTAAGACCGTCTGCAGTATCAAATAAGATAGGGGGATTAACTAGTCCTAACCAAATGTCTGATACACAAACCCTGGATTTAGTGATTGTAAAGTACCAACCATTCTTATCATGTTTACAATAGAAACCCC